>CM066217.1:3668555-3826828 GCA_033675125.1 Athetis lepigone
GCATACCTAATGGCTGATTGTGGTAGGAAAGAGGACTTTTACTTAAAATCTTAAGCAGTCTAAGTTTTTTTTTCTTGAATATTAGTTAAATAATAATAGTTGACCTTGACAGATTTCATTTTAACATTCCCTATCATATTCGTCTTCAAACAGGTGTGAAAAAAATAATCAATATAATTATGATATCACAAAAAAAAATTACATCAATTAATAAATAATATAATGTCCAAAGTAACAATATTGAGGTAAAGCTATACAATTACAAATGTCAAGGTTGAGTGTTATTATTACAAAAAAAAATTAAACTATTATCCATTCCGTTAGATATTCCGAAATAATAAAACTTTACCAACAAAAAAAAGTTTGCTTAGTTATTAAATAATAAACTGAACCATTTCGTTCTTTTTCTACGAATACTGTCTCTTCGTAGAAATCTTATCAAAAAAAGCTGGTTAAGTGCGAGCCGGACTTGCGCAACAAGGGTTCCGTACAAATATACCCATATACATATTATTTTATATATAATCTTCAATAATAAGTGCATATAAAATGTTCGCAAATAGGCAAAAAAATTACACCTACATCTACATTCATCAACATTTTTTTTGTGAAATAGCTACTAAACTATTTACGGAATTTTTCCTTTACTTGTGCTACATGACATTGCTTTTGGACAAATTTCATGATTCTAGGTCAATGGAAAGTAAGTACGCTATAGGTTTGGATTCTCTTGTAAACATCTAATTATGCAATATAAATAAATACAAAATTACCATCGGAGGTACGGAACCCTAAAATATCAATGATGCCTGCCTATTACCAATATCCGTATATTACCCAATTGTAATATGCCGAGAAAGCACGAGTATTTATCACCACGCTTGCTCATGGCGGACTGGTGATTTCAGACTTAATATTTATTACTAACAGGCCCCGAAATGATTTCACTGTAGTAAACCACAGAAAAAGTAGAGAAAGGGACATTTTATAGTTTTCTGCGGTAATTTTTCCCCAGTTCGAATAGTATGCGAGTGATTATTTTCAACTAGCTTTTGCCCGGGGCTTTGCTCAAGTTAAAAAGAGACAAAAAGTAGCGTATGTCACTCTCCATCCCTTCAACTATCTCCACTTTTTTTAAACTCCGACCAAATACCCACTTTTTGTCTTTGTCTGTAAACTAAAATTTAATTATTAATATTTAAACAAGCAACATAACAGGAAAAGGCAGTTCGTAGCAACGTTACTTGAATAAAAACATCGAGTATGACTAATCGACTCAGACAGACAATATTGGTCTTTTTGGGGTTCCGTCGTTCACCTACAGATGAAAATATTTATGGTGTAAACCAATTGATATTACATAGATAAAATGGTAATCTGACTGACTGTTGATATAATATCAACTTACAGTCCAAAACGCTGGTCCAAAAGAAAAAAAACTTAGATGGTGTGTTCTTTGTGATGATTAGGTGGATACCTGAACTTCACAATGAAACGGATATTTAGAAAAGATTTTTGGAAATTCGACCCCTTTAGATTTTTAGGGGATTTACCAAAAAACCAAAAAATATCAAATTTTCAAATGGGGTTGAATATGGGATGGAAGTCCGACATCCAGGCGGGCGAAGTCGCGGGCAAAAGCTAGTATTTTATCAAATTACCTTAGTTAGTGCCTGAAATTAAATTTATACCTAGACAAAAAGGGTTCTTAAAATGAATATAATAACAGCATTAATACTGTCGGAATGGCCCTGTGGATAAGGCAAAGGCAGAACCCAGGCAAGTACCAATGTGACTATTTCAATTCATATGTACTTTCTAAAGTTTATATTGGACATCAGTGACATTCCGTGCCCCGGAAAGCACGTTAAGCCGTAGCCGTCGTTACGGGTATTCAGAAACCAAAAAGTCTGACCAGTCGAACAAATCGTATCGTGTCGCCCAGTTACTGGGTTGTGGAGGTCTGACAGGCAGTCGCTTCACGGAAAACACTGGTATCCAGCTGAATCCGGTTCGGCTGGAAGTCGACCCTAACATAGTTGTGAAAAGGCTAGGGAGATGATGATTAATACTGTCGCAAAGGGAAAAAAACAGGAACAACAATTCAGGGAACGTTTTTCACTATTTCAGAAATTTTACGTAAAATGATTAACCTAAAAAACGACCGCATTGACCACGAAACCCATGCACAGGATGTGAAACGCGCTTGACCATTTATAGGGTTCCGTAGTCAACTAGGAACCTTTATAGTTTCGCCATGCCTGTCTGTCCGTCTGTCTGTCGTCAACCTACGCTACGGAACCCTACACTGAGCGTGGCCCGACACGCTCTTGGCCGGTTTTTTATCAAGAATTAGCCAATACTATTGGGGCGTCCCCTAGTCATGAATAGCAGACAATTACGATTCTCTATTCTATATCTCATTTCATAACTTTATTGGTTTGTCTGAGTGATAAGGAGCTTGACTTACTGCACTAAATATTTACATTAGGTATTTTCCTTAAAAATATATCTTTTAAGTACAGTGGAAATATTATAAGTTATCAAATGAAGGCCAATGTACTATGTCAGTATCAGAACCATATAAAAGTTTTTTTTGGTTTTCAAACCATAACCATAACGATTAAAATTTTTTAAGTGTCTCTCTCCGGAAGGCCAGATTCTTACAAAATTTATGGGTGGTCTCAAGTAAACAGGGAATCCGGGAATGTACACCAATATTTTTTTTGGTGATTGAGAAGTCTTCAAATGACTTCTCCTGCCCTGGGCGGGGCGGGATGTCAGACCTTTTCTGACTAAAACCCGCTCATGTTCCTTCGGTTGCCCTTTATGTTCCGGGGCCGCAGTAACTATTATAACGCACTTCACTTGAATGTACACCTATGGTGCCCAGAACAAAAACATAATTATGCGATTACCGAGCCACAACACTGCCACCCAAAATACAAGCTTTCGCTTAGTTTGGGAGGCAGCATCAGTAACTATAGACCATTACATTTACCTGTCTCTAGATATAAGTTACCCTGTGAACTGTAAACCTTGCGACAATAAAGATTTTTATTATTTATTATTATTACTATTCATTGGTGACTTTATATGCATCGATAACCAAAGCTGCTAGGTAGTAACAATAACCAGACATACCAAAAATAAACATACCTTAACGTTATTATTATTTTTGTTATTAAATAATTAAGCTGTAACTAAGTTAATTAAGTAAGGCAGACATAACTGTTTGATAACAAAGTTTGCACAAACCGCAACGTTACAATAATATTTACTTCTATTTCAGGGAATTGTAGTTACAAGAAAAATCTGTGTAGCATTAACAAGGTTCGATAATACTCGTATTATTGTTTTGGTTAAAATTTATATGTTAGGACTTAGGCTTCTTGGTGACGACAACGGACAACGGGGAGGTTTTCAATAGGGATGACGACAGCATTAAAAAAATGGCATTCTGTTTAGTCCGTCTGATAGATCGGCCGAAAATACGGGAAACGTATTTTTTGCTTGATCAAATTATTAAAAAAATCAAAGATAAAGAGCAACAAAGTTCCGAAGTGGGGGCTTTTGACGTCACCGTCCTGCAAATATTGTATCAGATCATGACGTCACGCGCAACTTCAACGCACTGTATCGTCGTCATTCTTCGTTTACGAGAAAAAAGAAAAAATACGTGTCCAAAATTTTTTGATAATCTATCTGACGGACTAATTACTTTTTTTTTGTCTTCTCGCCTATTATATTTGTATTTATTTATTTTTGTTTTTTTTTGTATTTATTTATTCTTATTACAACGGCCATACAACCAATTACAGTAACTAAACAAAATTAAAATTATAACAAAATTAAAATTATCAACGACATACATCAATCCCTCTAACAATACTTCACATGCCAATAAAATCATTTTCCATTACGGACGACGACGGGCTGACACTCAGTGTTCAAAAGGTTAATGTAGGTGTTTGTTTACGCGACGGACACGTATCCGTTGCAACCTTGCAAGGAAACGGTCGTCAACATGAGGTCTTGGCCGTTTGTCCATCGCCACCGTCACGTCAACGAGAACCAGATGACGGCGCCGAAGTGGCGAAACATAAAGTTACAATAGCCGTGTGTCCACTGCACGTCACGTCACCTCATACTAAACTCGGCTCATCGTCACCTCGTTCTTGTTGACGTGACGGTGACGAAGGACAAACGGCTTTAGTGTAGGGCCTGAGTGCCCGCTCATATTGAGCGTTAAGTGTAAAAAGTAACACAAATTCTTGCAACATTTAGTTACCATTACTACACACATCAAAAGTGTCTAGGGATATTTCAATTAAACCTAAATTACTAAAATTCTATTAACTTTTTGTTAAAACATGTACACATTAAAATAAACCTTGTTTAATAGACTATTTAATCTGATAATAAACTTTTAGATTAAGTTAAATTTAAAAAAAAACTTAGAAGAAGAGGAAAAACTCAAACAAAATTTCAATCTTAACTTTATTTTTGAAACATCAAAACTTAAACAAAACAACAATTTTTTTTATAAAAATTCTTGAAAACTTAAAATTAATATTCCGTGGATCCACCTAAGACTCTCCTGACACATCTCTCCTGGTTCTGCATACTCAAAACAAGGGTGTCAATATCCTGTTGTGGAATACTGTCCCATAATTGCCGTTTCTGAAGCCATGAAGACCAGTCAGAGCGTTATATCCAGGCTTTGGTCATGTTATCGTGTCACGGAGGAAGTAGTGAAACGGCACCGAGGACCTCAACGCATTACAACACATGTACAGGACCGATTCATAGTAAATGCTGCACGAAGTCAACTAAATGCAGCGGCGATGCAATTGGTTCAAAGGCTACAGAGAGAGTATGGTTTGCTGGTATGCGGTCAAACTTTGAGAAGGCGACTGCATGAAGTCAATCTACGTGCTCGTAGGCCATTTTGGGTATCAGCACTAAGGAGAGGTAATCGAGGAAGAAGATTACAATGGGCTATTGCACACGAAAACTGGAACCATTCTCAATGGTCACTTGTGCTTTTCACTGATGAATCTAGGTTTGGATTTCATCCTGATTCGCGAAGAGTACGCGTTTGGAGAAAACCTGGACGTTGGAATCGACTGCAGCACCCACAACAAGTTCATGCATATTAAGGTGGCACGATTATGGTTTGGGCAGGAATTCGTCTCGGCGGTAGAACGGACCTCGTTTGGATACAAGGCAATATGACTGTTCGAAAATACCGAGATGAGGTGGGGCATGGGAGAATGGGACAAAATTTCCAGCTAATGCACGACAATGCCCGTCCACATACGGCGCGTATCGTTACAAGTTGGTTACAACAGCATGTTATCCAAGCTTTAGACCGGCCTGCACAATCCCCTGACTTAAATCCTATTGAGCATGCCTGGAATATGCTTCAGAGAAGAGCTCGTAGGAATTTCCCTGTTGATATTGTGCATCAAAACCAGATTTTCTTGCATCTTATCAGGATTTGGGACAGTACGCCACAACAGGATATTGACACCCTTGTTTTGAGTATGCAGAACCGCTCCAGTGATGTGTCAGGAGAGTCTTAGGTGGATCCACGAATTATTAATTTTAAGTTTTCAACAATTTTTATGAAAAAATTGTTTTGTTGTTTAGGTTTTGAAATTTCAAAAATAAAGTTAAATTGAAATTTTGTTGAGTTTTTCCTCTTCTTCTAAGTTTTTTTTTTAATTTAACTTTATCTAAAAGTTTATTATCAGATTAGATAGGCAATTAAACAAGGTTTATTTTAAAGTGTAGGTGTCTTAACAAAAAGTTAATAGAATTTTAGTTATTTAGGTTTAATTAAAATATCCCTAGACACTTTTGATGTGTGTATTTACATTCTGTACGGTCTTATCGTAAAATGTATAGTGAGTAAAATAAACACAGAAGATACATACTTACCTATCTAGTTTATAGGCAAAACAATGTGAAATGATAACTCTGATAACCAGTAAAGTAAATTGTAAAAGATAAATGGATTGTTATTAAATTGTTATTAATCAGTCTCTGCGGTCTCTGCGATCATAAGATTTTTGCACATTTTTATTGCCTTAATCCTTCGAACACACGTGATTCGAGACACAATAGAAAGACAATAGCAGCCCGACAGCCGGCTGTCGTTAGGTCGTTGAAAGGTTAATATAAAGTATTAAACTAGTATTAATATTTAGTATTTAACTTATCTGTTCCCATTTCTAGGATTTATGAAAAAGATGAAGTACCTATCCATACTAATATTTTAAAAATGCGAAAGTACCCAACTAACAATTTAACGTCGTTCAAAAGTTTAGTAAACGTTATCTTAATTCCATTGATCGTAATACCTAAGTTGTACTAACGTTATAATAACGTTTACTAAACGCGAAAATGGCCCCAGTTATACGACCAACATTATCGTTTAATGGACATACAAAAGTCGCAAGATGACTTCGGTACGTCATTCAAAAGTCGTATGAACGTTATGGAATTACCACTTTCGTCGCGCAGAAGTCGCATCATAACTTTACAACGGCTCGTTTGTTGTATTGTCGTCATACAGGTGTTTTTGAATGACTAAAACGTTTTATTTGAGTCAAGGAACAACACCTGTAAGACTTGTCTATTTTTCTTGTTAGTGGCACGTGTTTGGATTTGATTCGAGAAATGAGTTGTAAATAACTACAAGGAAATAAAAGGTTTATTTAACTTATATTATACATCTCGCTAATAACTGTATCTGTCTCTTATGCCGTTTAGTTCGAGTGGGTATTAAAGTTTTATGATAATATACCTATGTGTATTTATTTGAAATTTTCATGTCCCCTCTCAATTTTGTGTTTAAATGATTATATTTTTATTAATAAAATTATATTTATTTCTAAAAATGTAGGACATGTTGCTTTTGTCACACATTTATCTCTTTACGACGTTGTAAAGACATAAAGTCGTATTAAGGTTATTTCAAAACCATGCAATACGCCATGACAGCAGCTAGCTATTAGGCATATAAATTTAATATTTTATAAATTTAAAACTCATTTCATATTGTTCACAGTAAAAGTACAGTGCAGATTTCAAATATTTAAAATTGTTTTTTTTACTTTCCTTTTGAAAGTTCCACTACGTGTAAGTCTTCTCTACGAATTTTTACCTTCCATTTTTCGTAGCAAATTTAATCAAACGTTTCGTAAATATGGCGGCCTAGACGTTTTAAAGTCAAAACCTGACTTAAATGCAACTAAAAGTTTGATTAAAGTCAGGGCATGACAATAAACAGACATCATCAAATATATAGGTTATATTTAAGTATCAAATAAACCACCAAGTCATTTAAGAGTCTCCAATTGACCGCTGTAAAACAGGATAGTGATCGTTATATAAACGTCACTGTGAAAACGTCTATTCAACTGCTACATTACATAGATGTTATATAAAGGTTTTTCAAAGACCTAATTTGGTTAGTTCAAAACGCTTAATGGACTATAACGTTAGTACGACTATAGCGTTGTCGTACAAACGTTTTACCTAAGACTGTAATACAACGTCGTTTAGTTTAGTCTTACCAACGTTGCTAAGACCAGCATATTATGACATATTTGTCGCACGACTAAAAAGTTAAATTAAAGACGTCTTAAGGACCTCGTAGTCATCTCACTATCATTATAAGACTGCTATCCAACTCTATGTCGTATAAGTCAAGACTTATATGACGTTTTTGTTTGTTGGGTAACTCTGTCTGTCTTTCTGTCTGTCTGTCTTTCTGTCTGTCTGTCTTCGTCTATAAGTCTGTTCTTCACGCCTAAACCACTGAAACGATTTGAATTAAATTTGGTACAGATATAGTTTGGGACCCGAGAAAGGACATAGGATAGTTTTCATCCCGGAAATCCCCCGGGAACGGGAACTATTATTCCACGCGGACGAAGTCGCGAAAGCTAGATATTAGAATAAATTGGTGTTAATATGCGACATCATAGAAAATACAAAATGGCGGCTAATTATCAAACGTCAAAATATTGGCTGGGTGTATTTTTTTATTAAAAAAAACTTGCCTGGTAACACTGCTAACTATATCGACCAAATTGGTCTAGCGCAGTAACCCAAAGGCCATGAATTATAACGCTCTTAGCGTTTTCACTCGGTGCTGAAAAAAATCAACGTTAAGCGGCCAAGATAAAATCAACTTAATTTACGCGGGGGAGTAATGTTATCAACATTACCCCCTCGCGTAAATTAAGTTGATTTGCAAAAGTCAAAATAGCTGCTGGACGTTGACATTTATAGCTAAAAAAGGCGTAGGCGTTGCCTAGATTTACGATCTGGAGAATAAATAGACAAATGAAACACACACTCTCTTAGCAAAACAAACTCTTTGGTTTCAACCAAAATATGAGATGAAAACCGAAAGAAACGCACAAAGACATTACGGCATTCTTGGCAGTTCCAAGTAAAAATTAAGGGACAAGCTGAATGCCTATACCCTTTAGTATCAGAGGGTAAGCCTTGTGCCTCAACACAAATTAAAAAAAATCGTAAATATCAGTTTCAAGGATGAACCAAGACGAAACTTAGAAAGAAATTTTAACCAAATAATATAATTTGCCAAAAACTTCTACTTTCTAATATTTTAACTGAATTAACAAACTAAAACTTTATAATTCCTTTTAACTCGTCTTCCAAATTCCCTCAGCGATATACTATCTTCGTAATTTTCCATACTTTGATGCTATAGGTACTTTCCTATTTACAAAGTAGCTTCATAAAGAGATCCGTGACCCCAAGTCTTTGTGCCGACGCAGAGGATTCCCCTGTTCCCAACTGCGTTCACTCACACACACACAATCCTGTGCCGTACGTTCATCTTATATAAATACTGCAAGAAAAATCTTCCTCATACACAATCCAGTCATCGTGCTAATAGGTAGTGCGGAACAAGGAAAAATGCAGAAGCTAATAGTCCTCGTTGCGCTTGCGACGGTCTTCTTGCAGTCTGAAGCTAAAACCTTCTCGAGATGCGAGTTGGTCCAAGAATTGAGGAGGCAAGGCTTCCCAGAAGACAAGATGAGGGATTGTAAGTATTGTTTAAAGTTTTTCTTTGTTTATTTTATACTTTATCGATCCAGCCTATTTTTGCACTGGTATTACAAATTTGAAAACCTCTTTTACTATAAAACATTTCCTTTTACTATAATATGCACGTATTAAACTTATAAACCCTCGTCTTGAATCTCTCTATCAATTGATGACGACGATATTAAAAACGGTTTCGAAATTCAAAAGATCCAAGCGTATACAAACTGACAAAATACTTATTTTTATACCGCTGCCGGTGATCAATTCTTGAGCCTTCTCTGTATGAGAAGTGTCTGCCTTATTTTCAATAATAGGTCGACACTAGTTTATCATCATGACATGGCTAGTATGCCTGGGTTAATTACTGTTACTAAATCTTTTTTTACATAATCAATTACATGAGCAGTATTAGAACATTCGCTCAGCTAGCTGGTAATGTTATGCATAAAAAATGTTTAGTTAAATTGTACAAAGTGATTTTTTGTTGCAATTATGAACTTTTGTTTTTACCTATAAATGACGTAATTGTGTATGATACCTATTGACTGCACATAACATAACATATTGTATTCGATAGGTCCAGTTTGTTCAATAGATGTCTATATGGCCATCATAATGATAAGTTAGCAATATTATGGTACAACTTTACTTGGCGAATTTGGCAAACTATTTTTATATCGGCTTACGTGTTTTTGATATTTGCATAAGATCGGCAAATGGCTCTAGCCGGTCATGAACTTCTTTTAACTCACTTCTTTCATTTAACACACTATCAAGTATCAACCTTATTAAACGTCTATAATGTTCTACAGGGGTGTGCCTGGTTGAGAATGAGAGCGCCAGGTCAACCAGCAAGGTGGGATCAGTGAACAAAAACGGCTCCAGAGACTATGGCCTGTTCCAGATCAACGACAAGTATTGGTGTAGCAACACTGACAAACCTGGAAAAGACTGCAATGTTACTTGTGCCCGTAAGTTACTCTTTCATATTAATTTTGTTATTAGTCTTCCAAGATCGATAATGCCATTAACTCCCGAAGGATTGGGGGTTTTCTTCAGATTATCGGGTTTTAATAAACTTTTATGAGACTCTGAAGAAATTTCTCCTTTAGTCCTGCTGGTCTCGTCAATTCAAGCGCGACTGATAAGTAGCTCGAAGACTCCATCTGGAAATCTAACCTAGTCAGAATAAACCAAGTTTTATCAGGGTCACATAATGGTGGCTCGAAAAGTACTTAAAAGCCATTTATCTTCTGCGGCCTCACGGTTGAATCCCGATTGCTGCCTCATCAGAATATAATATTGGTGCTAATTCTCTTATTCACAAACTAGACTAAATTTAAGTTCAGTGCATCTTTTTCTTTTCATTTTAGTCAGAAAAGAACAGAAGATAAACAATTAGTTTGGTCCTGTTTAATTAAGCGACTCCATATATAATTTAGACGCGATTGAAAACATGGTGACAAAAAATACGTCGATTTACTTCGGGCGCTGGCTAATTTGACAGGACTAAACTTATATTTATCTTCTATCATTTTCTTAATAAAATGGAAACAGAAAGATACACTTAAATTAAAATTGGTTTAGTCTATGACCAAGAGAATCGGCACCGTTGAGCAAATGCGCCTAAGTTTGCATGCACTATAATAGCCCCAGCATTTGTTTATTATTTTTCCTCGTCTATCTGTGTCTATATTGAGATTGACCGTGAAACTATAAACGGGTAAATTGATAATAATAATGATTTTATAATTTCTTTTGCAGAAGTGACTACAGACAACATCTCCGCAGCTTCAACGTGCGCTAAGAAGATCTACAATCGCCACAAGTTCGAGGCCTGGTACGGATGGAAGAACAAGTGCAAGGGAAAGACTCTGCCTGACATTAGCAACTGCTAAACAGGAGTTTGGACGTTATACCAAAGATTTATAATCATTTCCTTTTCATTTTTTTCATAATGTTGATATTTTCTATCTGAGCATCATGTATTGTAGTAAATATATACGACAGAACCAGAAATTTTACTAAACCAAAACACTTGACAACAACGTTTATTTATATTAGTATTTACATGAGTATTGTTTAGTAAGTATAAAAATGACTGTAAAAAAATATTTTACTTGATATCTCTGGAATCTGAAATTTAATGGATCATAAATAATCGAATATTTTACATTTAACTCTGTAATACCTAAAAACAATAAAACTCATTTTTATATAGATTGTTTGGATTTATTTATTTATTGACGCATTATGCACATAGATAACAAAAACGGAATTAACGCCCTAGTCAGTCATAGAGTTTTTTTTTTACTTAGAGTACATTTAAGATATATTACGTACGTATAAAATATATAATTTTGGACGAAATAAATATACCTAGGTACCTAGTTTATTTCGTCAACAATTATATATTTTTGAATTCTTCCTTATTGTGCTTATACAAGGTGTATTTTTGGTCTTGCTCAACCAGCTAGGAGATAATTTTACTCATAAAAACAAACAACTTTTATTATGGAACCAACTCGGAAATCGCGAAAAGAATATCAGCTGTTTCATACATTATGGTCGGGAGGGCATTGAACTTTTCATAGAAACAGCTGAATTTTTTTTCGCGATTTCAGAGTTGGTTCCATAATAAAAGTTGTTTGTTTTCATGAGTAGAATCATCTCCTAGCGGGTTGAGCAAGACCAAAAATACACCTTGTATATAAATCTGAAATCATATAAGAAATAATTGAATTTTTAAGTATCGTAAGGCCCATTCTGGAAGTTGAACCGAGTCGGATTGTAGAGGTTTGGTTGGGCCTTCCAAAAGATATTGGTGGTCAAAGGTCGAGATTGCCGTGACAGGGATTATTCCCAGAGGACCACGGTTCTATTGATCTTCTTTTTCTATCACAGACGAATCTATACTAATATTATAAAGAGGTAAAATTTGTAAGTTTGTATGTAGGGGGTAATCTCTGGAACTACTGGTCCGATTTGTAAAATTCTTTCAGTGTTAGATAGCCCATTTATCAAGGAATGCTATAGGCTATATACCATCACGCTACGACCCACGGGAGCGGGGCAGTAATGAAAAATGCGGGTGAAACCGCAGGGGACAGCTAGTGAATAATAATAATGTTTTTTTAATTACCTTAGCAGAGTTGATTACAGATGACATTTCCGCAGCTTCGATGTGTGCTCAGAAGATTTGCAAGTGCAGGGAAAGCCTCTGTCTAATATTAGCAACTGCTAAACAGTAGTTTGTGCGGGAATACCAATGATTAGCAATTATATATTCTTAAATATAAGGTTGCTTACACTCGAATATTTTACACATCTAGCAAAAGAAACAATAAAATCTTTCTAATTAATAATTAATTTTGTTTTAATTTTTAACTTAAATAGTCAAGTAAAAGATAAATTGAAAGCTCACATTACATTTAAAAATATCATCATCATCTCCCGAGCCTTTTCCCAACTATGTTGGGGTCGGCTTCGTTGGATTCAGCTGGATACCAGTGTTTTACGTGAAGCGACTGACAGTCAGACCCTCACAACCCAGTTACTGGGCGACACGATAGCCCTTGGTTAGACTAGTCAGACTTTCTGGCTTCTGAATACCCGTAACGTTCAGAGAGAGTTCAAAGTTCTACGAATGACAACCGGGACCAACGGCTTTACGTGCTTTTCGAGGCACGGGACGTCAGTGATGTCCAGGATAAACTATAAAAAGGACATATGAATTGAAAAGTCACATTGGTACTTGCCCGGATTTAAACACGCAACCTCTTACACAAGAGGCGGGCGCCTAATTCACTGGGCCTTCACGACATTTAAAAATATAATGTTAAATAATAAATGTAGCAAATTCAGAAATACTTAATTAGTTTTATCAATATTTTCAACCTTGTTTTTGATTTGGCGACATATAAAAAAGTAAATAAATAGTTACTCAGTACTTGTTTATTGACAAACCATTTGTTTTAAACCTAGTATATATACTATGCACCTTACTAATAACCGCTGCATATAGTTATGACAGGTGTATACGTCAAAAAATGTATGGTTACACAGGCTTTATTCATTGCATAACTTTACACAGTGATTATTAGTAAGGGGCTATATATGTATACTAAGAATATGGAAATGATAACCTAATAAACATTTACGCAGTATCTATTTTGTAAAAAATAAACATTCGATTTTGAGCCAATTTATTTATTACTCGCTTTTGCCCGCGACTTTCTCCGCGTGCGACTAGTTCCCATTCCCGGCGGATTTCCGGGATGAAAACTATCCTATGTCCTTTCTAGGGTCCCAGACTAAATTTTATTCGAATCGGATCAGTGGTTTAGGCGTGAAGAAGAGACAGTCACAGACATGACAGACAGAGTTACTTTCGCATTTATAATACATCTAAGTATAGATTGCCACTAAGTAAGACAGTGTTAAAATTATTTAGTGGTCAGTTCTTAAGTACGCACCAACCATTACAAAATGGCTTCACAATTAATCTCATTTGCGAAAGTGAGATTTTATTCTGATAAGAAGAAATTCTTTGTGTGATTCCAATAATTGCCTCATAAACATATACTCTCACATTCCGTACCTGTGAGTACCTAGACCGTATAAATACTGCATACTGAAGCTACACACAAGTAGCAGTAGAAAACAAGGAATCATGCACAAGCTAGCGATAGTCCTCGTTGCGCTTGCGACGGTCTTCTTGCAGACTGAAGCGAAAACCTTCACAAGATGCGAGTTGGTCCGTGAATTGAGGAAACAAGGGTTTCCTGAAAGCCAGATGCGGAACTGTAAGTTTCATTTGAAGTTTCATTCTTATAGATGTTATTAAACTAGTGCCGTACATAGACAAGACGCTACGGGTGCCTGAACCATTGAGTGAAAATATATTATTAAGGTATGAGAAAAAAATAAGCGTCGGATTCAGGACCGTCTCTTCCTTAGAGCCAGTGTATACTCAAAGAATGGTTTTCGTCGACACGAATTTTTTTTACAAGTTTTTTAAAGTGTAATTATGCCACTGAATAAAATGTACATGTATATAAAATATTTGCAGCTTTAAATAAATAATACCTAGGTGCTTTTAAAGTGTTGTCCACCTTTTTGCATAGATATTTTTGGTAAAGCATAATAGTTGAATAAATGTATGCTGTTTTTTACCTACTAAAAATAGTTTCAGGTTGTGACTGAAATATTTTATGCAGACACCAGCAACTCAGGCTATTGTGTCTTTATTTTATAGATTTTAAACTTTATCGCCAAATGATTAGGTTCAAGATGTATTGGTAAAATTGACCTATACCTGACCTTTTGAAACCCGATAATTTCCCACAGGGGTGTGCCTGATTGAGAGTGAAAGCGGGAGGTCAACAAACAAGGTGAATGTAAACAGTAACGGGTCCAGAGACTATGGCCTGTTCCAGATCAACGATCAGTATTGGTGTAGCAACACTAATAAGCCTGGAAAGGACTGTAATATTAGATGCTCTCGTGAGTAGCATACAATATACCTTACATTATTAAAGACAGGCGACTAATTGATCAACCATCTAGCAGCAATTGAATAGGTTTTTTGCAACCCTCTAGGTTGCAAAAAACCTATTCAATTGCCCGACTAATCGGCCAATTGAAGTCGTGCGCCAACTAGTCAGAAAACTATTACGGATAGTCGTCTTTCTCGATTACCAGTCTGTACATTACTCTACCATATATTTCATTAGTTTCATTTTAAAATCTATTACAAGCATATCCTTGTGACCTGCGTTAAACGCTATTACTAGATAGGGGTATAGGTTTGAGGAACAGAGTGAAAAGTTCTTGATCCTACATTGAAAAGAAAGGATCCTCCGACCAGACGGGTGTTATATCTGATGGCCCGACAGTTACTGTCGGATGCTGCTGGAATTGTGTCGCCACAAAAATCAAGTGTGTTGAGATTCTGGTTGCGCGATGTAGGATGTCAGTTGTAGTTCATATTTTTAGCGCTAGATGTCGCTACCGTAATATCAATTAGCATATTTAGTATAGTTTTTTTTTTTTTTTTTTTGGTGAGTGGGAAATCATCCAATGACTTCTCCCGTCCTGGGTGCGACGGGAGGGCGTGTCAGACTCTTACTGACTAAAACCCACTCATGTTCCTTCGATTGCCCTTTATGTTCCAGGGTCACGGTAACTATTATAAGCATTCCGCAACCCCGGCAGGCGTTGGCCCTGTTGGGCCCCTCCCTGTGCTGACTCCTTCTCTTTGAGGCGCGCGTGGAACAAAACGCGCCGTCTACGCGGTCCTGGTCCTAGCCGGGCGGCGAGCTACCCATAGCTCGCCATCCGCAGAACCGCGCCTACGGTGGCCGGTAGTCGTCTTGCGACTCTCGACGTCTTCGCCTGGGTCTTAGTCCGGGGCGAGAGGCTCGTCGTTGCCTCTCGCGCGCCGCCGCTTCCTTCACTAGCATAACTGCTTCGCAGAAGGAGGCGACGGCATCCCATTCCGTCTCGCCCCGAAGCATGGCCTGAACCAGCGCCGGGCGCGAGAGGTCACCGCCGCCGATCGCCTCTACGAGGACACGTCGATGGTCCGCCCATGCGCGGCACACCTCCACCGTGTGCTCGACCGTGTCCTCCAGGCGACCGTTACGGCAGTGGTGACACCCAGGCGTCGCTTCCGCCCGAATCCGACACAGGAACCTCCCGAACTGACCATGTCCGGTGAGGACCTGTGTCAAGCGAAACGTGAGAGTGCCATGACGCCTCTCCAGCCACTCCTCAAAGAGAGGTCTTACCGCCGCTATAACGGCGTGCCCAGCACTAGGTTGCGACAGTCGTTGTCTCCATTCCGCCATGAGATCTCGCCGGAGCTCCGTGAGCCGTGCCGCGATAACCCGCGGCATCGGGACTTCACCCCGGCGTTGCACTTCCACGCGCCACTCGTACGTGTGTGCAAGGACTGTTGCCTCCAGATCCCACGGCGGGACGCCGGCAAGGAGGCATGCCGCCTCACAGGAGACCGTGCGGTATCCCCGCACCATGCGAATGGCCATGACCCTCTGGGACGCCCTCAGAAGTCGGGCCGGAGCCGCGGCTAGATTGGGCGCCCACACCGGAGCCCCGTAGAGGGCCATGGACCGCACGATCCCCATATTTAGTATAGTTGACGTAATCTTTTCTAATTTGCAGAACTGCTGGCTGACAATATTTCTGTGGCGTCGAAATGCGCCAAGAAGATCTACAAACGTCAGAAGTTCGATGCCTGGTACGGATGGATTAACAAGTGCAAGGGAAAGCCTCTGCCAGATATTAGGATGTGCTAAATAATAGCATTGATGTTA
Organism: Athetis lepigone; assembly: GCA_033675125.1. NCBI lineage: Eukaryota > Metazoa > Arthropoda > Insecta > Lepidoptera > Noctuidae > Athetis > Athetis lepigone. The sequence goes on from CM066217.1 coordinate 3,684,989, forward strand.
AACTAAAGAATTGAATTTTATTATTCAAAGTAAGATTCTGAATAATATAACTCGAAAAGATAAACACTTGATAATTACATTAGGAAATCCTTAAATATTTTAAAACATTTCTCTGCCACGTTTGCCTATTCACGATAAACACAAAAAGTACTGGTAGTACATGCGGTTTTTCACTAATAAACAGAGCATTCATGATGAGATCTAAGTGTAATACATGCATATTGTGGTAGACTATAGAGAAAAACCAAGAATTTTGAATATTAAAAATCATTGATACACACGTGCGGGACTGGGGTGGCTCGCTAGTTTTAAAAAGACTGCCTAATAAATACAACTGTGTCGAATAAACCATTAAACAGATTTTAACTAATTTATTGTTTACTGAAACAATGCAATGTATTTAATATGATATCTATATTAGTAATACCACCACATCACAATTAAAACTCACTTTTATTATTGCATTTGTTTTGTTTTCTTTATTCGATGTAGGTACACAATTTTATTATCTTTTTACCTGCTTGTTTATCTGATAAGATTCTATCTAACGTAACTAAACTATACCAATTAACTTACACCAACAAAATTAAACCATATTAATTAAAAATAACCTAATAACCTTAATAATGGGGGAAAACATTATATTTTCATCGCTGTTTATTTATCATAGAAATAAGAAGGCATTGAACGATAACACAGTTTTATAAGGGCCGCTAGTTAAAAGAGGACAGTAAATTAATTTAAATACCTCCTTACATCAATCGAAATAGAGTTTATAATACGTAAATGTTCATAGGTAACTCCAAAAGAATCAAGCCGACTAACCTAGTCACCCAAATGTTATTTATTTTAGATAAATCCGCACTAAAACTATTAATGCGGAACTTTCTGTCTGTTACGCTTTTCATGTTTATAACTTTATTTGTATTCCTTATTGGCTTGGCTTAACCAAGTAACCGAATTTAATGCAGCTAGATGAAAGATGACGGAACAGCTAAAATTCCAAGAACGAACAAACTATAATTGAGTCCGCAATTTAAGCCAAGGAAAACGCTGCTTAGCAAGGGCTTTAACTAAGCTATATTTCTGTCCCTATCACACAACTATCAAAGTAAGGTGGCTAGACAGAGACGAATGTCTATCTATCTCAGTTAAGACTACCTTCAACTCCCTAGCCTTTTCCCAACTGTGTTGGGGTCGGCTTCAAGACTAACCAGATTCAGCTGTGTACCAGTATTTTACGTGAAGCGCGAAACCCTATCAGACCTCCATAACCCAGTCACTGGGCGGCACAATACCCCATAAATAGACTGATCAGATTTTCCGGCTTCTGACTACACGTAACGACAGTCAAAGTTCTACGAATGACAACCGGGATCAACGGCTTTACGAGGCACGGGATGTCAGTGATGAGGATTCTGAATATTTACTATAATAATCTGGCTCAACTGTAAATAAAATTTACGCGTTGTAACCTCGCGGTGGCTACTGGAAGTCAGAAACATCGCTAGGTGAAAATCAATCACCTCCTGAAAAATACCCTAAGTCTAGGAAACTAGATCCACTTCTAGTGCTTTCCTACGACTGCATCATCGGATCCCTCTGTGGTACCTTTTGAGCTGACAAATGTTCAAATTGTTTTCTTCTTGACGGGCCTGTTGGTGTAGTGGTTAGTAGCCCTGACTGCTAAGCCGGAGGTCGTGGGTTCGATTCCCACCCAGAACAAACTTTGTGTGATGAGCATGATTGTTTGTTCTGTGTCTGGGTGTAATTTATCTATAATATGTATGTATTTAAAAAATTATATAAGTATGTACATCAGTTGTCTGGTTACCATAACACAAGCTCTAAGCAGAGCTTAACTTGGGATCAGATGACCGTGTGTGAGTTGTCCCAGTATATTTATTTATTCTTAAGAACCCTCCTAGAAATACAGTTATGAAAAATAAATTGCCAAATCTGCATAGCCGTTTTCAATTTTAAGCATAGCAACCCTTTTCAGTGGTTCATTTATATCTTTATAGATATAGATTCACACGTTATCTGCTTTTAATCTGTTCGGCTGACATAAAACCAAAAATTTTAGTAATTCTACACCTAGTTTATTATCAAAACAATAGTGAAATAATAACCTGATAACCAGTTAAGTATTTAATTTGTACAAGATAAACAGGCTTTTATTATACTAATTTAATCGGCCAGCGCGATAAAGATTTTACATTTACATAATATTATACTTTCTGTTGTCATTACCAAAACTAGAGTAGGGCTCGCAGACAACAGCCAATCGCGCGATAAATGTCATAAATAATAGTGTAGTTACAGACTGCATACAAGTATTTTATTTCTGTAAATATAAAAAACTTTATATCTACTTAAATCAGGCTCCTTCGCACTGAACACATACTCAGGGCCTCCAGAGCAAGGAATTGGGCCCCCTAGTCTCTACTCTATTACCAAAAAATAAACCAACAACCTATTCTCTCCTAAAAATCAGGTTAACCGATTGCAGCGTCATAACATGGCATAAACCAGCCGCTTTCCGCTGTACCTATGTCGTCGTATCCTACGAATAATGCCCTAACGAACATAGGGGCTTTTTTCTTTTATTGCATAATTCAATTCTGCTCATCATACCACATCATACCAGTTTGACAAAACAATTAAAAACAGTACAGGTTATCAATTAATTAGGTTTTCTAAAAAGCCACAATTGTAAGCACTAGGTTTTCAACGAAGAATACAGTCACAACCGCCGACGCGCCTTCGTTTTTCGCGAGTAGTGGAGGTGTGCGGGCGCGGGGAGTGGGTGCTAGCGCCGTTCGGCTACTATTCGGCGAAACGCGGAGAGTGTTTGTTACGGCGAGCGTAATCTGATTTTTAAATAAATAACCTATTAGCTTGTATTTTAATTACTTGTTCGTTTTCAATATAGGGTACATAGAAAAAAACCCTTATGGTGATTGTGACCGTTTTCTATGGAATGACCATATTGCGTATGTATAGAAGAGACGAAGCCCTAATTACGTTTGTGTCTTTCTTCTATGTTCAAATTATATTTTTGTCTTTTATTACCTGTTTGGTGCATTTGAAATATTCACATTGCTATTTAAAGTACAATATATTTTACGCTGACATGATATTAACCCTTTTTTTAATTCAAACACTGATTTCACAATTACATGCTTTTTCTGATTTGGTGCTTAAGTACACTTAGGTCTTTTTTCTATTGCTTGAAAATTGATATAAAAGCATTTGTGGCCGCATTATTAGCATTCCGCAAGAAAATTACAATTACGCTTTTTTAATTATTTTACGTTTTTTCTTAAAATTTTAGAAAAAAATATTTTATATGTTACGGTTAACGGTTATTGATGTTATTTGTTCGATCTAATTCATATTATACACACATCAAAAAAGTTAGAGATCACTAGCATAAGGTGAAATATTTTTTAAATTTCTGTTTTTAAAAGAATGTTTCTTAAGCATCATTTTTTTAAATAAAAAGATTCCTACTAAAACAAAAAGTTTAATTTAATTTTAAAACAAAAACCAAGTCCTAATCCAATTTTCGACTAACAAATAATTGAAAGCAAAAGAGGATTTAACTAAATATTGTCAACATTTATTATGAAATTGTTTTTATTTATTATAAGATAATTCCTCTCCTTTTTTATGAATGGGAAATCATCAAATGAGTTATCCCGCCTTTAGAGTCAGATTTTTTAAGCCCACCCTTGTTTCTTTGGTGGCTTTTTATGTTCCGGGGTCGAGGTAACTAGGTACTACACACATCAACAGGATCTAGGGATATTTCAATTAAACCTAAATAACTAATATTCCATTGTAAAGACACCAACAGCAGATTAAAATAAACCTTGTTTAATAGCCTACCTGACAAGAAACTTTTAGATATAGTTAAATAAAAGAAAATTTAGCAGAAGATGAAAAACTCTAACAAAATTTCAATCACTTTTTAGTGGCATTGATTGTAGAGCCTCGGCCAGTCAGCATTCTGATGTTGCGCTTCTGAGCAACAGTTGGCCGACCACTGCGAGGTTGATCAGCAAAGTTATCCACGCCGTGATACCTCCGTAACGCGTTCACGACACAGGATATGGATATAGCCATTCTGCGTGATATTTCTCTCGTAGAATGTCCTTCTTCATCAAAAGTAACAAACCTGCTTGCAAAACTTCTAATAATCCTCTAAAACTCAGTCAAAACGCTTCCAGTTTGTTAGATTTCTGAATAAATGTAAACAAGGATTTCATCTCTTTTTATACAGAAAAACAATTGATACATCAAAATCTTTTGTTATTAAAAGTATGGAGATTATTAACAAAAAAAACCGTAGCATCAAAGTGATTTTAAACTTTTCTGATGTGTGTAGATGCTTACGGGATTCCGGCAGTTTTCTTTGACAACAATTTTAAATTTAATTTTGTTTTTAGTAAAAACTACACATTCTTTAGTACATTGCCTCATGAGCTGGTAATGCTAATATTTCTAGCAGTATTAACGAAGAAGACAGTTGTCTTCTTCGTTGAATTCGAATTTTCTTGATTTCGGTTACGTTTTATTTGATTTAGTTACGATTTTGATAGCGTGAAATTTGATTTCAAACACTAATTTTCATACTATTTTATTGGGATTTATAACGTGCAATTTGATTTTAAGAACTGAACGAAGAAAACAGTTGTCTTCTTCGTTGAATTCGAATTTTCCTGATTTCGGTTACGTTTTATTTGATTTAGTTACGATTTTGATAACGTGAAATTTGATTTCAAACACAAATTTTCATACTATTTTATTGGGATTTATAACGTGCAATTTGATTTTAAGAACTGATTTTGATTATTTACAGTATTAATTTAAGGAGGGTCCGATTGTGATTCTATACTATTTTATTAAAAAATCACATATATAAATTAAATTAAACATTACGGTTATTAAAATAACCGAATTATTTTAAAACCTATATTTTTTAACAAAGCAAATAATTATGTTAACAAAATTCATATTTTATTTGGAATTATTTTTTATGATTTTATCATTATCTTTTATTACATTCACGTGTTACTATATATGGTAAAATAGTTATTATACACAAATTTCTATGAAAACCAAAGAAAACCCGCATCAGATAAATATAAATAGGGCGTAAAGGCAATTGTGGCCTCGACATTTCCGCAGATAAAAGGCATAATGTAACTTATTGCTCAAATTTAGTCAACGTAATCCTTAACACAACGGAGAATAAGGAATTAAGGGACAAAATGCGTATAAAATGTAAAGATAATTTATTGAAAATAATACTAACACAACCATAAAATATTAATACACATTATATAAAACCACTAATACATATTTGTTCACATTTAATTTAATTAAACACAAAAAAGTGTCTCCTGAAAAGTAGCTGTTTTGCAGTTACGCCCCTATTCGTAGGATACGACGATGTATGCTTGAGTTCTTTAAACCTACTCAACGGATTTTGATGCGTTTTTTTTAATAGTAGTTGTAGAGCAGGTAATTCAAGAGGAACGTTTCATGCATATAGTAGTAAAGAAAAGCCGAGGTCACTAGTGCTTATTAAATTTCAATATTTTAAAAAGGCATTTATCCTCATGTAGCCTGGTCTCTAATAGTTGAATGACGACCCTGACTCCAATGTATCAAGATTTACACGAATGTTAGTTTTATTTTATAGTTAGACTCAAGACATATTGTTCCATAACTCACCTTCATAAAAAAAAAACAAAAGTCATAGTTAGTATTCACTAGCTTCTGCCCGTGACGTCGTCCGGGTGGACGCTATAAAGCATCAAAAATACTATGCCAGCATCACTATTTTGCTCATACCCCAAAGTGATAATGGTGATAATATACCTACAACTTATCCATATTATAAATGGGAAAGTAAGTGTGTCCGTCTGTCTGTCTGTCTGTCTGTCTGTCTGTCTGTCTGTCTGTCTGTCTGTCTGTCTTTCTTTCACGGCAAAACGGAGCGATGAATTGACGTGATTTTTTGAGTGGAGATAGTTGAAGGGATGGAGAGTAACATAGGCTACTTTTTGTCTCTTTCTAACGCGAGCGAAGCCGCGGGCAAAAGCTAGTTCATAACATTCATCCAAAAGAATGAAGTCTATACAATAGATATTTTTTCTAAGTTTATTCCTGATAAACATACAGACAAAAAATCTATAAACTTTACATATTTTAAGCTTCGGCGTCAGTTGTAGACCATGCATTCATACTAATATTATAAATGGGAAAGTGTGTCTGTCTGTCTGTCTGTTTGTCTTTCTTTCACGGCAAAACGGAGCGATGAATTGACGGGATTTTTTGAGTAGAGATAGTTGAAGGGATGGTGGAGTAACATAGGCTACTTTTTGTCTCTTTCTAACGCGCGCGAAGCCGCGGGCAAAAGCTAGTACTATATAGATGTATTTTTGATCTTGCACAACCCGCTACCAGGAGATCATTCTACTCATAAAAACTAACAACTTCTATAATGGAACCAACTCTGAAATCTCGAAAAAAATATCAGCTGTTTCATACATTATCACAAAGTTTTCAGATACCTTAGGTTTATTTATTATTTAAGACTTACTTGTGGCGATTAATAACTTTAATGTGTAACTATATTGTGTATAATGATTTAATAATAAAAAAAAATTATCATTTATTTATTATGCCCGGGAGGGCATTGAACTTTTGTTAGAAACCATAATAAAAGTGGTTTGTTTTGTACAGTTTCGACTTGGTTACGGTTTTATTACATGAATAGATTTCTTTAATTTTCTTAATTAGGTATGCACCTTTCCAGCCAAGTGCTTCCTAAAATTAAAGGAACGAAATGAAACAATATACCTACTTAATGCAAGAAGACATGGCTTGGTAGGCGGCTCCGGCGAACGTCTCACATAAAACACCCAAGCTGTATTGAAACTGAACGCAGTAGACAAAAATACCCATACTGGGATTGGGATTTATTAAACTATATGCTTTAATAAATCCCAATTTCAATATGGGTCCCAAAAAACGACCACCGACCTTGCGGCAGACCCAATCAAAGATGGCGGCACGAGCTTGACGGAATAGAATGAGGAAAGGGAGGTCTTTACCTACCAAGCAATTGACCAACAACCTAAAAATAAAAATACCAATGAATAACGCCTTTGTTAACATACACACACAAACAGTGGTATGTCACAAAGAAGCAATAAACTGTGCTCACTAACAAACACTAATGAATAACTTCACAACGACTATCAATGGTGACACACTCTGATAAAAATAAATCCCCTTGTGTTGCTCCCAATAATTTACTCATGCACGAGCCTACCTAGATCTTATATAAATACTGCATGGAGAATCTACCTCATACACAGTCCAGTCTTCGTACGAACAAGTACTCCAAGACAAGGAATCATGCACAAGCTAGCGATAGTCCTCGTTGCGCTTGCGACGGTCTTCTTGCAGTCTGAAGCTAAAACCTTCACAAGATGCGAGTTGGTCCGTGAATTAAGGAAACAAGGGTTTCCAGAAAGCCAAATGAGGGATTGTAAGTATTATTTGTGATATTCTGTGTTCTTATTTTTTTTCTTACAAATAAGATGTCCCCCGCGGTTTCATCCGCTAAAAAATACCGCTAGTCACATAGACACAGCTTGCTCCAGAAACAATTAATTTTAAAATTTTATATTTTAATTATTTGTTTAGGCTGTTAGGCTCATTTTATGTTCTTAATTAGGTTTTTCAGATTGTATAAAATATTTAAAAATATATTGAGACCTATAACTGCAAAATAAGAAATGGTGTCCATCTCTTTGCAGTGAGAGTAATTCCTGTCACTTATTATTATTTTATTTATTTAGGCATTGATATAACAATTAAAATTATGCCATAGCATTAGACCTACTTACTGCTAAAGCATGATTGTCGGAGAGAGACCTCCAAAGGCGCAATAAATATGTCAATGTAATATTATCTTCCAACAAAAAAAAAGTAGCTATTTTGTTACTATTACTAACTTAATATTAAACCCTTTAATTTCCTACAGGGGTGTGCCTAGTGGAAGCTGAAAGCAGCCGACGGACAGATGTGATAGGAGGACCGAACAGCAACGGCTCCAGAGACTATGGGCTGTTCCAGATCAACGACAGGTACTGGTGTAGCACCACCAGCTCGCCGGGTAAAGACTGCAACGTCAGATGTGCACGTAAGTAACTTCATTAAATAATTTATAGTTAGTAAGTACAACGTTGATACAAGCTACATCAAAAATATTTGAAACATATTTTAAGCATATGTAGCAACGTATTTTAAATAGTATATTCCATTTGTAAGAAAGCTGTGAGCTGTGGTAAAGCCTAAAGTTTTACAGTGAAATATGCCTCACTAATTTGATGGGACAGATTTTGGTGGAATCTGCCCCATTAGGGTTACACGTAGTTAATTAATAATAAAATACGAAAAATAAGTAATGATCGAAACACTCAATTTCCCATTACAACTGCTGCTTGCTATCAATTTACTTGCTGATCAATTAGTTTACCTCAATTCGTTAGCTGACAAAACACATTTTGGTGCTCATTAGTTAGCTGACCGTTTAAATTGGTGGCCCACGACTCTTGGTTGTTATAATTTTTCCCTCCTTTTTGACATTGTTTTTTGGCGTAGACCTATATAAATCTACAACCAAATTAAGTACTACCACGTGTTCTGGATTAAATGATAGATAGTAAATCTTTTCTATTTTGCAGAGCTGCTGACAGACAACATCACCGTGGCTTCGACATGCGCCAAGAAGATCTACAATCGTCACAAGTTCGAGGCCTGGTACGGATGGATTAACAAGTGCAAGGGAAAACCTCTGCCAGTCATCAGCAACTGCTAAACAGTAGCATTGACGATGTACCAAAGAATTTTTGTATTTTTTTATGTCATAAATAAGTTCTTTAACTTGAAGAATATGCCATAGATATGTAATAGGTACAGACTGCGTAAGAGTATTCTAGTAAATATAAGAACGACTGAAAAAAAATGTATCTACTTCAATGTATCAAGATTTACTGTGATATACACGCATTTTAGTATTACTGTGTAACATAGACTCTAGACACTTTGTAACTTAAACTTCAAAGACAATAAAAGCCGTTTTTAGTATTAATTTGTTTCATATTCTTAATAACTAAACTTATCTAATAAATTGGGTACATCAATCAGAGTCACCGTCATCTCCCTAGTCTTTTCCCAATAATGTTGGGGTTAATATTCAACTGAATAGGGATGACGAATAACAAAAAAATAAAAAAAGGGGGGAAAGTTCCGGAGTGGGGGCTTTTGACGTCACCGTGCTGCAAAAATTGTATCGGATCGTGACGTCACGCGCAACTTCAACGCACTGTATCGTTGTCATTTTTCGTTTACAAGAAAAAAATAAAAATACGTGTCCAAAATCCAAATTCCCATCCAAATTTAATAATCTCACTGACGGACTAGGTAATTACTTTTTTTTCGTCGTCTCGCCTATTAGCTTTAGGTTCTAGCTCAACCTGAATCAGCTGAATATCAGTGTTTTGTGTGAAGCGAGAGCGACTACCTATCGGAACTTCACAACCCAGTTACTGGGTGACGTTATAGTTTATACCCCTTAGTTAGACTGGCCCATTGAGTTATAATGTACTACGTACTAGAGGAGCTATTTCAAACAAAATATGGCGCGTAATTTGGTGACAGCGGAGCATGCGCAGTGCAAGCGGGTGCCATAGATAACACCAATGCGCGCAGATGCGACATATTTTTGAAGTTGACTTCTATAGGCTTCTTTAATATTATGTGCATTGTGGGTATCGTTATAAAAATAGTTATAATTAAAATAAGAAATGTATAACATAAAATTATGTGGAAAAATAATAATATAACAAAATAAAATAAAAAAATATTGAAAGGGTAGTGAGGAAGTGTAGTGTCGATTGTGTGAGATAGAGTATCAGTGTCGGTCAGTGTCATACGTCGAACTTAGCAGAGGCAAAATTAGTCGGGAAGTCGTGATTTTAGAAGATACATAGTATTTTCAGTTGCCTCACAATATCTTGTATGATATTATATAAATGAAACGAATTTAAACTGTAAAAAATTTAATTCCCATGAAATAATATAAGTACTCTTCTTGACTTTGTGGTGTATTTCTCGTTTTCCTTGAAATGAACGGAACATATTCGTGAATATTCTATTGGCAATCACGTGACTTTGCTGCGATTCTTCTGAATAAATTTAATCCAAAATAATTCTCTAGTACTAGGACACGGCCGACGAAACCTTAAAAAAAATATATATTTCATAAATAAAAAATATTAATATTACTTAATAATTTTTTTCTCATGATTATTAATAACATTTTCTTGTTCGTAATTGTTTAACGTTACCTACCCGACGTTAGTGTCCATTCTGCGCATGCAACAAATATTTTACTCTTTGATACACATCAACATGGCCGCCGTCGAAGTGACTCGGCATACATAATTACAAATAATAAAATTAGGCATGTTTTAAAGATAATATTTTGAACTTACTGGTAAAAAATCACTCCTTGAATTTTATTTATATTTCTCAAGCTGTTTGAACAGTATCTCAATGCACACGAAGGCATATTTTTTGAACAAAACTTTGCACTCGAAATAGTCTAGCTGCTGCAAGCGCTCGACATAGACTAAGCGAGTTAGGGTGCATGCACCCTAACTCGTGTTACAAAAAATTTAGTTGAGGTGACTCCTCTAGTACGAAGTACATTATAACTCAATGGACTGGCCAGACTTTCTGGCTTCTGACTACCCGTAACAACTGTCAAAATACTTTGAATGACAACCGGGAACAACGGCTTTTTACGTGTTCTCCGAGGCACGGGTTGTCAGTAATGTTCAAGATAAACTTTAGAAAGTACACATGAATTGATAAAAAAAGTGATAAAATGATATTTATTTCGTAAATTGGTTAAAATAACACTCTACTCGTCAATATTTATAGCGAATTATGGGGCCGGTCTTTCCTAGCTGACAACTCTGAGCAGAAACATTCGAAACAAACTCAGAGGTTAAAGACTTTTTTGAAATCTATATAATTGTAAATAATAATACCAGCCTATTACTGTTCCATTGCAAGGCAAAGGCCTTTTCTTGCACAGAGAAGACAGTAGCAATGATTCACGGTTCTCTCATGATGAGTTCATTTACCGATTTCTGTGATGTCCAAAATAACATAAATAAAAAAGTCACTTTTGGTACCTACTTGCCCGGGTTTGAACTCACAATTTGTCGCATGAGAGGCCATCACGACACCTCGATATATTTGTCAAAAAAATGCGAGAATCGTGAATGTTAAAGACTATGGTGCTATAATAAGGAAAGCAAACAGATTTGAGTGGACCTGTTCAGATAGCAGATATTGCAAGCATTTTTGTCAGTAATCGTTTAGTTCAACTACAAACGTAAGGAGCCAACGTCTTGACGAACAGTAAGAATTGGTAGTATATATAACTATTCTGAATCATTTTGTTGGAATTCGATTATGATCTTGCTGCATAGTTTTTTTGCGATTTCTGTGTTTTTAGGGTCTACCAAAATGGTGAGTGTAATAGAAGTTTCTGAGCATTATTAGAAACAGGGTTAAATGACATAAAAAGGTAAAAAAAAACAATTTCCTACCTTTCTAGTCTGACCTGGGTTGGCCCAATTTCAATTTCAATTTTGATCAATATTAGAACAAGATCGAATGGCATCAAAAGTTTTTTTTATGTAAAACGGCCATTTTCTTAAAAATGTGATAATGGAAGGAATCCCATTATCACATTTTTGAGACAAAGACTATACCCATTATTTTAGTGTAATTTTTCAAATTACACTAAAAATATTGGGTAGTCTTTTGTCCGCACGCAAAAATAATGGATAGTAGGTATGTCGTGATGGCCATAGTGGTTAAGGCGCCCACCTCTCATGCAAGAGGTTGTGGGTTCGAATCCTGGCAAGTGCAAATGTGACTTTTTCAATTCATATGTACTTTCTAAGTTTATCTTGGACATCACAGACATCGGTGAAGGAAAACATCGTGAGGAAACCTGGGCTTGTAGTAAATACAAGTCCGAAATCGCCAATCCGCCTTGAGCAAGCGTGGTGACCAATGCTGAAATGCCACGAGCATTTCTCATTCATTCCTTCTCTGTATGAGAAGAGGCCTTTGCCCTGCAGTGGGACAGTAATAGGCTGGTATTATTATTATTATTAGTCCCTTAAAACCATTCTCGTGTAGCTGCAAACGTTGAGGTAGCTCCCTGACTGCCCCGTTTCAACCACCCTGTATCTATAATTGATACAGTCCAATCTCAATCCTCCTCGAGAAAATCTTTAACAAGTTAGTTCAATAAGTTATAAGATTTCAGGCTTAATCTAAGTTATATAAATTATTTAATACTAAGTTCTTAAATCCACTGAGAAGTTTATTATAAAAGCGTAAACGGCATTTGAACGAGCATCCTATTTTGTGCAGCCTAGTTGTAGAAACATGTTTGTTCAATGTCACTTTGGTCTTGCCCGAATTTCAACCCACAATCTCTCACATGAGAGGCGGGCGCCTTAACCACTGGGCCATCACACAATCAACAAAAATCAGAAAATTCAATTCTTAAGAATTAGAAATTTACCTAATTTTATGCATGAAAACTGATTAATACAGCGAGTATAAGTATATATGGATATTAGCCCCCGCGGTTTCACCCGCGTTATATCAGATTTTTGGTTACCTACTAAAAGAAGAAGATAAAAAGTATTCTATGTCCGTCCCCTGGTCCTAAGCTACCTCCCCACCAATTTTCAGCCAAATCAGTTCTGCCGTTATTGAGTTCTAAAGTGTGTAACTAACACGACTTTCTTTTATATAATATACTTATAGATATAGATAGATGAAAAATATAAATACAGTAAGTAAGTATATGTTTGAAAATATACTTTTTGTCTTTGTATTTTTTTTGTAAAAAAATTTAACTCATTATATAGCCGGAAAGCGTAACAGACACACAGACATGTATCTTATGTTTTCCGGCTTTACATATCTTCATTTACATTCCATAATATGTTGGCTGAACCAATTTTCGTGGATGCTGGTGGATCAAGTTTACTCTCCAAAAAGAATATATGAGCCAATTTACAAACCGCAATCCAAACTAACATTATAAATGCGAAAGTAACTCTGTATGTCTGTCTGTCTCTTCTTCACGCCTAAACCACTGAACCGATTTGAATGAAATTCTTAATTCGGTACATATATAGTCTGGGACCCGGGAAAGGACATAGGATAGTTTTCATCCCGGAAATCCCCCGGGAACGGGAACTATTATTCGACGCGGACGAAGTCGCGGGCAAAAGCCTGAAAATAAATTATCAAATTGACCAAGCCAAGCTTTTTCTCAAGTTTTGCGCTTAGAAACCTCTTTAGCGATTCATTTCTTACAGATTTACACATTACATCAATCTGATCGGTTTTCGATAATTTGCTAACATAAAAAACAAAAAACTTTGTTACTTCTTCCCCTAGTTTATTATCAAAACAACAGTGAAACAATAACCTGATAACCCGTTAAGTATGCACGTTGTTCAAGATAAAGAGGCCTTTTTACACTAATTTAATCCGCCAGCGTTATATTCAGATTGTGCAGAATAATCTGTTTCTTGTTGTCATAACAATAGCTAGAGTAGACGGACTAACAGACAGACAACAAACTAATCAACAGGGTAAATAAAGTAGGTACTTTTACTCGGTTGATACAAGTGACACTAAAAAGTGACTAAGTAAGTAATTAAACAAATTAAAATTGTATAATGGGCTAAAGTTGTTATTATATTTTGAGAATTCAAAAAAACTTATCAAAATTTTATAGAAACACATAACAGAAACACCAGCCAAGCTTGAGACTGGATGATTAGACTCAAATTGATATGAATTGGCATATTATGCTATATTTTGATTTATAGATCACTAGCTTTTGCCAGCGACTTCGTCCGCATGAAGTAATAATTCCCGTTCCCGGGGGATTTCCGGGATGAAAATCCTATGTCCTTTCTCGGGTCCCAGACTATTTCGGTCAGTCGGTAGTCGGAGTCGGTTCAGTGATTTAGGCGTGAAGAAGAGACAGACAGAGTTACTTTCCCATTTATAATATTACGGATTTGAACAGCAATTTTGTGTGTCCGCCTCTGACAGGCGCCTGGTCCTCTTTCAACCCTAAATACGCCACTGGTCGCAGACCCAACGCAAATACACAGCAAGCACAATGAGAAAAGCACAATCAGAAAAGGGAGGTCTACAGCTACGCTGAGATTGTCTTAAAAAGCTGCTGTAGCTGCTTCACACATGCCTGTGACATGGCCGCCGGCTTTTGCCACACGGCACATGCCGACAACTTTTGCCGGACGTTTGTGCTAACAAACATTAAAATTTTGCGCTTGTGCGGCAAAGCCGTGTTTTGTTAGCCGCCCGGCGGACAGCGCAGCGGCTTTGTCAACATAGTGTCACAACAGCGCAATAAACCGTGCTCGCTCACCAACACTAACAAAATAGCTTCACAACGACTATCAATGGTGACACATTCTGATAAAAATAAATCCCCTTGTATGCTCCCAATAATTAACTCTACACGCACACGCCCTCGAATTCTAGTCTACCTAGATCTTATATAAATACTGCATGGAGAACCTTCCTCATACACAGTCCAGTCTTCGTACGAACAAGTACTCTAAGACAAGGAATCATGCACAAGCTAGCGATAGTCCTCGTTGCGCTTGCGACGGTCTTCTTGCAGTCTGAAGCGAAAACCTTCACAAGATGCGAGTTGGTCCGTGAATTAAGGAAACAAGGATTTCCAGAAAGCCAAATGAGGAATTGTAAGTATTATTTGTGGTACCTATATTTTTTTTACAAACAAGATGTCTGAAGAAGAGACTGTTTGCTCAAATTTTTCAATTTTACGGATAGGCTCGTTTTATGTTCTTAAACCGGGCTTTTCGGTTTGTATAAAATATTTATATTGAAACCTACAATTGCAAAAGCCGATTGTCGGATCGAGACCTACAAAGGCTCATTATTTATGTTGATGTGATATTTAACTTCCTACAAAAAAAATGTAGCTATTTTGTTACTAATATTAAACCTATTCACTTCCCGCAGGGGTGTGCCTGGTCGAAGCGGAAAGCGGCAGGCGGACACACGTAGTGGGAGGACCGAACAGCAACGGCTCCAGAGACTATGGGCTGTTCCAGATCAACGACAGGTACTGGTGTAGCACCACCAGCTCGCCGGGTAAAGACTGCAACGTCAGATGTGCCCGTAAGTAACTTCATTAAATATAACGTTGAAACCAGCTACGTCAAAAATAGTTTAGAAGATAAATTTTAAATAAGCATAAGTAGCAACGTGTTTTAAATAATATTCGGTTAGTGAAATAAACCAATTTTACGACTGCAGCTTGCTAATCAAGTAGTTTACCCGAATTTTCTTTCTTGATGAGAAAAGCACACAGATTTGAGTGGACCTGTCCAGATAGTGCATGCATTTGCCAGTAATCGTTTAGCTCAAATAAAAATGTAAGGAGCCCAATGTTTTGTTTGACGAACAATAATAAAAGAAAAAAAACCGGCCAAGAGCGTGTCGGGCCACGCTCAATCAATGTAGGGTTCCGTAGTTTCCCGTCTGTCACAATAAGTGTTCCCACTTATAAGTTTAAAAAAGGCTTTTGTTACGTTGACATACTAAGTACGCAGAAATTATTTTGTACAACCTTTTTGTCTTTTTTGTACAAAAACTGTTCTTTCTATCAAGTTCAAAATAATTTTCCTAGAATGTCCTTACAAAGTTCTACTTTCCAGATTTTTTTTCATATTTTTTAAACCTACGGGTCAAAAGTTAGAGGGGGGGGACGCTTTGATTTTTCCTTTTTAAGCGATTATTTCCGAAATTATTGACATTATCAAATAATGATTTTAGTAAACCCCTATTCATTTTTCAATACCTATCTAACAATATATCACACGACAGGGTTAAATTAAAAAAAAATACTTCCCTCTTTACATATAGGGGGGCTACCCTAATAAAACATTTTTTTCCAATTTTTATTTTACCACTTTGTCGGCGTGATTGATATACATATTGGTACCAAATTTCAGCTCTCTAGTGCTAACGGTCACAGAGATTAAGCGAGGACGGACGGACAGACAGACAGACAATATGGCGAAACTATAAGGGTTCCTAGTTGACTACGGAACCCTAAAAACGTTGAAACCAGTTACTTACACATCAAAAATATTTAGAACATATTTTAAGCATAAGTAGCAACGTATTTTAAATAATATTCGGTTACTAAGAAAAAATGAGTTTCCACTTTCCCTTACCAAGCTGCCATCCACTTGTGTTGAAGAAGTGTTGAAGCCTAAAATTTAACAGTGGAATATTTTTTAAATATTTTTTCTGCCCCATTTTCGGAAAAGAAGTACCTAATAATAAAAATACTCTATTTCAAATCACATCAGCGTCTCACTGTGGTCTTACCACTATTTTACTTGCTGCTTGTTGCTTGCTTAATGAGAAGTACCTCACTTGTTTGCTGACAAAACATATTTTGGCGCGTATTAATTGGCTAACCGTTTAAAATAAGCGGTCTAAATGATAGCTATAATAATCTTTTCTATTTGGCAGAACTGCTGACAGACAACATCACCGTGGCTTCGACATGCGCCAAGAAGATCTACAATCGTCACAAGTTCGAGGCCTGGTACGGGTGGATTAACAAGTGCAAGGGAAAGCCTCTGCCAGTCATCAGCAACTGCTAAACAGTAGCATTGACGCTGTAACAAAGAGATTTTGTATTTTTTTATGTAATATAAATAGTTCTTGTACAAGTATTAAATATAAAAACGACTGAAAAAAAAAACTTTGTATCTACTTCAACTTATCAAGATTTACGCATTTTTCTATTATTGTTTATCATAGACTCTAGAAAACTTAACCTTCAAAAACAATAAAAGACATTTTTATTTTAGTATTCATTTGTTTAATTATCTGAACTACAAAACTTATCTAGTAAATTAGGTACAATTAAAAGAGTAAACCAATGAAATTTGAAGAATTAGGAAATAACCTGTACATGTATGAAAGCTTGATATTACAAGTATTAACAAAACTTTCAATAATTACTTTATTGTCTTGTAATAAGTTTGAAAATAGATCAACGTTCGAGAGGTCATCAAACGTAGGAAAGAGTGCAGTACTATAGCGGCCGTTTTTTTTTTGAGGATGGGATATTATCAAATAATTTTTCCCGCCCTTGGTGTCAGACTTTTACTGACTAAAACCCACCCTTGTTCCTTCGGTTGCCCTTTATGTTCCGGGGCCGCGGTAACTATTAGAACTATTCCGCAACCTCGGTAGGACAAGCGGTCGTCAAAACCAACACTTGGACAAAGCCAAAATATGAGATGAATGATAATTTTCTTAAAAGTACCGAGGAAACTCAGATAAAGGAGAAAATAATAATTTGATAATGTCTTAACGCGAGTCGGTAATTAAAATACTATATTGTAAAATGACACAGTTCAAACATGTCGGTTCTTCAATTTGTCTTCAAGTCTTTTCGCAGCCTCCATAATTTTCTTCTGCAACACTTCATCTAGGTTTTGTATCTGAAAACATAAGTTGCTTTTCAATTTTGTTTGACCACATAAGCCGGGAGATAAGGCTTGTCTCATAACTCTTATTATAAAGAGGTTAGACAACTTTGTTTATTTAAAGTTTCTGATCTTTGGGACTTTGTTCTAATGCGTTGAAAAATTTGATTTGTAGTAAACAATTTTTTTTTTATTATTTATTAGCCACCCGCCCCGGCTTCGCACGGTTGTTACAAAACAATGAGTGGTGTTATATTATGCACGTATTATGCATATAAATTACAAACCTTCCTCTTGAGTTTCTTAACCGCATCAAAATCAGTGGCGTAGTTTAAAGATTTAACCATACATAGGTACAGACAGCGTTGACTGACTTTGTTTTATACTATGTATTGACGCGGACGGAATCTCAAAGCAAAAGCCAATGAGGGTTTTTGCGCATGAGAAATCCGCTAGATGGCAATACGTAGGCGCGAGTTCCAACTGCAGCATGATTGGTTTTTTTCGACATGACATTATCAGATATGTCAAAATTCACCAATCACGTAGCAGATAGACCACAAGCCTAAGCATTGCCGTCTAGCGGATTTCAAAAACCCCTTATTCCTTACAGTTTAATCATCAATGTCTAATCGTCATTATGCTTACCTGACTACTGAACTCCTCTTTAATAAAGGCCAGCTGTTCAAACCCAGCGATCTTGTCTGCCTCATACTTGGTGGTCAATTCCTTTATCTCTTCAGTTCGTCGGAGTGCCTCTTTAGATCGTTCGCGATGCTTCTTATCTTTCTCTTCCGCCTCACGGAGAGCACTGGCAACAGAAATATAAGGTTATCACGCCTGTTTTATCTTAAGGGGTTGGTAGAAGTGATAAGTGGTAAGAAACTGGTTTCTTAGGAGAAAATCAATGCCATATAACATCACGCCAAATGACCCACGGAAGCGGAGCAGTAAAAAATATACTTAAATCGTGTGAAAGTGGACTAAGAGCCTGTTTCATATTCTTCTGATAAGTTCTGATTAAAGTATCTGGCAGATAAATTCATACAAAATCTGTTCCATTTTTTTATTTATCTTGTGAATAAGAACTTTTTCGAGGTTGTGAAACTGGCCCTAAATATGGCGACTGTACCTGGTAGTAGGCAAACTGATCAGAAGTAATGGTCAGATCAAACACTCTAAGTGTAATAAGAGTCACTACTCAACGAGAAGGATTTTTGAAATCTAATCTTATTGAGTTACTTTTGGTATAAACATAGAATAATGTATTTATGTGTGTAATGTATGTATTGTTTTTGCACATGAGTGTATCCTTCATGCAAATTTTTTCTATCAAATTATGGTTTACTGGAAGAAAACTCATTTTTGAGTTAAGCCTGCTTTTGTACATAATTATTTTTAATGCTACTTATTATGTATAACTATTCTTGTTTGTGTGCAATAAAGATATTAATAAAAGTATCATTCCTCTTTATTATACTAATGTAGAGTAAGAGACCTAGCAGCGTCATATTAGCTAGGAGAATATCTAACAGACCTGTGCGCCACAGTCCTCTCCTGTTGTCTCCTGGCCTGTGCGTCGCTCCTGGTCCTGGCGGCATCATCCCTGGCCTGCTGCAGCTCTTGCAGCTGTGCTCCAAGCTCTCCCAGCTCCGTGTTCAGAACGTCCAGCTCGCCTTCTTTGCTGTCCGAGTCTAGGTCACCTGTTTCGAAGTCCCTGGAGATGGAAGCGTGGTGTTATTGTAATTACAAGACGAAAGCAGGCCATTCCGTAGGAAATGATAAAAATAAAAAAATAATAAAAATAAAAAAATAATAAAAATAAAAAAATACTTCAAAATTAATACCATCTCTATATTTTAATAATATTCATTTAGATTTAAATATTGTTTTCAAAAGTGAGAAGTGTGAAAATAGACATTAAAAGACAATAAAAAAAATAAAGCATTAATTTCGCCGCGCTCGATCTCGACGTCGATATCGGTACATTATAGTTTGGAATTAGAATTGGCAAGGAGCCTTATGTTGAAACCTAATAGGCTTAACCGGTGGATCTTCTGATTACAATAGAAAGACATTGAGTTTGGTTATGATTCCAAATAGTCTAAGCAGATCTAGAGTATTTCTAGTTGATTTCTAAAACAGTCACATCTCAGACATTAGCCATCCACCAGAAAGCAAAATAGGATGATGACAACATAAACAAAAATAACATTCTGTTTAGTCCATCTGATAGAACGGCCAAAAATACGGGACACGTATTTTTTGTTTGATCAAATTAATAAAAAAATACAAAGATAAAGAGCAACAAATTTCCGGACGTCACTGTGCAGCAAAAATTGTATCAGATCGTGACGTCACGCGGTTCGTGGTATTTTTCGTTTACGTAAAAATAAAAAAATACGTGTCAATTTTTTTTTGATAATCGAACTGACGGACTAATTCCGTTTTTTTATCGTCTCGTCTATTACATCAGAAAATCACTTACTTCAAACTATCAGAGAGCTTCATGATCTCATGCAGCAGATTATTAGCGGTGTCCAGGTTGGGTTTGATGGTCTGCAAGTTCTTGAGGCTGTTCTCCTTCTGCATGAGGATGGCTCGGAGGGAGTCCAGCTTCTCTTCCAACTCCTGGAGGTTCTGGGCAGCCTGTTCTGCCTGGGCCTTTATGTCTTCGGCGTCGTATACCCTGGAATGTGATGTGTGGAAGTTCAATAGGGATGACGATAACATAAAAAAATGGCGATTAGTCCGTCTGATAGAGCGGTCAAAAATACAGGACACGTATTTTTTGGTTGATCAAATTAATAAAAAAATACAATGATAAAGAGGAACAAAGTTCCGGAGTGGGGGCTTTTGACGTCACCGTGCAGCAAACATTTTATCAGATCGTGACGTTATGCGAAACTTCAATGCACAGCATCGTCATTTTTCGTTTAAATATTTTTTGATAATCTAACTGATGGACTAATTACTTTTTAGGGTTCCGTACCTCAAAAGGTAAAAACGGAACCCTTATAGGATCACTTTGTTGTCCGTCTGTCCGTCTGTCTGTCAAGAACCTTTTTCTCAGAAACGCGTCGAGATATCAAGCTGAAATTAATATCACATACTTAAGTCTGCTATCTCTCAAAGCAATGAAAAAATCAAGTTTCTAAATCAACGCAATAAAAAGATACGGCGGTTTATATTGCATACTTAGACATTTTCAAGGGAATCAAAACTCAAAACCTATAGGTTACTTCCCATTGACCTAGAATCATGAAATTTGGCAAGAAGCAAGGTCATGTAGCACAAGTATAGGGAAAACTCCGAAAACCGTATATTTGTAGTTTGTTCACATCAGGCATCCGTCTGTTCGTCCGTCTGTCAAGAACGCTTTACTCAGGAACGCGTCGAGATATCAAACTGAAATTAATAACACATACTCAGGTCTGCTATCTCTTAAAGCAGTAAAAAAACTCAAGTTTCTAAATCAACGCCATAAAAAGTTACGGCGGTTTATATTACATATTTAGACATTTTCAAGGGAACCAAAACTCAAAACCTACAGGGTACTTCCCATTGACCTAGAATCATGAAATTTGGCAAGAAGCAAGGTCATGTAGCACAAATAAAGGGAAAACTCCGAAAACCGTAAATTTCGTAAATTTCTGGTAAGTACACATCCGTCCGTCATTACGTTCGTCCGTCTGTCAAGACCCTTTTCCTCAGAAACGCGTCGAGATATCAAGCTGAAATTAATATCCACTCACTTAGGTCTGCCATCTCTCAAAGCAATGAAAAAATCAAGTTTCTAAATTAACGCAACAAAAAGATACGGCGGTTTATATTGCATATTTAGACATTTGCAGGGGAATCAAAACTCAAAACCTATAGGGTACTTCCCATTGACCTAGAATCATGAAATTCGACAAGAAGCAAGGTAATGTAGCACAAGTAAAGGAAAAACTCTGAAAACCATAAGATTGTAGTTAGTTCACATCCGTCCATCCTCTCGTTAGTCCGCCTGTTAAGACCCTTTTTCTCAGAAACGCGTCGAGATATCAAGCTGAAATTAATATCAAATACTCAGGTCTGCTATCTCTTAAAGCAGTAAACAACTCAAGTTTCTAAATCAACGCAATAAAAGGATACGGCGGTTTATATGGCATTTAGATATTTGCGAGTACTTTCCATTAACGGAACCCTCGTTGCGCGAGTCCAACTCGCACTTGACCGGTTTTTTTTTCGTCATCTCGCCTATTGTGGAAGGTATTATTGAACTTTATTTTTTCTGATTATCTGATTAATGTGTGGATATTAAAATGTATTATAGAAACTTGAAAATGTAAGATTCAGGGTTAAGTTTAGTTTGGATTTCAAATTTACAAACAACAATTGTTTATCTTTGTCTACTTTGTTTACATTAAATGAAATGTGAAAAAAGCGGAAATTTTCAGGAAGAAAACCAGTCACATTAAACAAAGTAACTCAGTGTCCTCTTACGTCAACACCCTCTTCCTCGTCAACTCTGATACCAGCGCGTCCTTCTGTGTCTTCTTCTGTTCTAGAAGTATCTCCGTCTGTATCATTTCCTTAAGAAAGATCTCGAACTCAATAACTCAGTGCTCTTACCTCAAGCTGTCTTCCTCGGCAACTTTGCGTCCCAATGCGTCTTTTTCTGCTGTAGCAGCATCTCCGTCTGTCTATTCTCCTTTAGAAGGACCTCCAACTCAATAACTCAGTGCTCTTACCTCAATGCTGTCTTCCTCGGCAGCTCTGGGCCCATATGCATCTTTATCTGTTCTAGCAGTATCTCTATCTATCTGTTCTTCTTCAGCACAGCTTCTAACTAAGTTACCTCTTACCTCAACACAGCTCTACGACCATCGCGTCCCTTTGTGTCTTCTTCTGCTCTAGCAGGATCTCTATCTGTCTGTTCTCCTTCAGAACGACCTCCAACTCAATAACTCACCTCAACACCCTCTTCCTCGTCAGCTCAGCGACCAGCGCGTCCCTCTGTGTGTTCTTCTGTTCTAGCAGGGTCTCTATCTGTCTGATCTCCTTCAAAACGACCCCCAACTCAATAACTCAATGCTCTTAGCCCAAACTTGTCTTCTTCGGCAGCTCTGCCTCCCTATGCATCTTCTTCTGTTCTAGCAGTATCTCCGTCTGTCTGCCCTCCTTCAGAACGACCTCCAACTCAATAACTCAATGCTCTTAGCTCAAACCTGTCTTCTTCGGCAGCTCTGCGTCCCTATGCATCTTCTTCTTTTTTAGCAGAATCTCCATCTATTTCTCACTAAATGACCTCTTACCTCAACGCCCTCTTCCTCGTCAGCTCAGCGACCAGCGCGTCTCTCTGCGTCTTCTTCTGTTCTAGAAGTATCTCAGTCTGTCTGTTCTCCTTCAGAACGGCTTCCAACTCTTGTCTCTCTTCGTCGTGAACTTCCTTCTCTTGCTTTAACTCTTCTTCGAACTGCTTTATGTCGTGGTCGAGCTGTAATGGATGGTGGAATATTATTTAAACAAATTCAGAAACAAAAGATGTTCTTCGTTTGACCTGTATGTATCTATATTTGATGCAGCTTTCATAAAAGTATTTGTTACATTTCAGGAGAAAGTTTTGGTATTTTAACCAACATTTCGGACATTCTCAGTAAAAAAACCGCACTACATAGTAAATATTAAAAGAACCACCTAAAATTAAAAATAACTTACAATTGTGGAAGTCGCTACATTCAACAGCTGTGTGTTGAGGTATTCATAAAACCCTAAAATTTTTTTTAGCTATTATGTGCCATACCTTTTCAAGCCTTCCTGCACGTTTTCCTTTCTCTTCTGCTTGTTCATTCAGCATTTCTAGAAGTCTATTCTTCTTCTCTTCTAGAGCTTTTACCTGTAATGATAACAAAATAATAAAAATAGGGCAGGCAATGCTTTAGAGATCAGAATTAAAATAATATTATTAACAAAAGTTGTGATTTAAAAGGTGTATTTACCCCTGAACCATTACCCATAAAATCAATGAAATTATTTTAATACATAACCACTTCACGTTACTTTACTCCTAGTACTCTTGTTTGATTTAAGTAAGTCAGAATTATCGTATATTCCCATTCGTCCCATCAACTAAATTAGTGGCACGATTGGGAAAAAAATAACGAATTTCGTCCCATTGTCCCATTCATCTCACCTTTAAAATTGTCTTTGAACATATTATCACACTAGAGTGCTGTAATGGCTCTTGCAAAACATTATGTTTTAATAATATAAAAATATGTAAAGGATAAAATACATAGATAAATTTTAAGACCTGCCTAAAAAACTTAATCATCTTATCTCATCGTTTGAACTAAAGTTTTTTAACTAATTTATAAAACAAAGATAAAGTGTAAAATCCACCTGATCAGTCTTAGCAAACAATTCTTCTTCGTGCGGAGCAATATTCCTCAACTGTTCTTCATTGAACACCATCAGGTTAAACAACAATAGCAAAATAGAATGTGACGTAGTAGCCGTAGGTTGTAGAAAGTGTATGATGCTAATGGTAGCATCAACTTGCGGCATCACAGAGACCAGGTGGTTGATTACTCGTGTCATGTTGATGACTGGCAGCAAATCCCAGTAGTATACGGTGTTCTCGTTGCGGTCTTCTTTAGGAGGGGGCTGGAAATGTAACAAAAGTTTCTATGGGGACTGATTTGAACTGACTAGGGTGAGTGTAATGGTTTACGATTTTCTTTTTCATTGCTAATAAATAAAATAAAATAATTATGTTTGTTAGCCCAATTTCCACAAGATTCTACTTTAGTCCACACTTAGCTTCCACTCCACTCACTTAAGACATATCTTATACAATTTTTTTTTTGTTTTACTTACAGCAAGCACAGCATCAATATCAATTCCCAGCCGATCAAACACTTGAAACAGGGCTCCCATGACCGCATGAGGCTTCTTCAAGTCCGCAGCTGTCAGTGGGTAGTTAGGGAAGTCTCCGTTCCAGTTGCCTATGAAGTTCTCCATCGTGAAGGCTTGTGCTGCAATATTTATATTAATAATTAGGCTTAGCCCGCATGGACATCAAATTTCCTTTCACCATTTTATTCCTATAGATTTAGAATTTTCAAAAATCCTTTTTAGTGGAAGTTATGTTCTTAGTTAACACGTTGCCTGCCATATGGAAATCCGAATACATTTGCGTTTTTCATCAGTTGTTTAAATGACTTGAAATGACTTATTTATAAGATTTCTATATATAATATATGTTTTTATATATTTTTTTGTATATTATGTGCTGTTTTTAATCCGCCGGTCATTTACACCCGGCGCGGCGCAAACGTAATATTTTTTTCGTTGGAGCCACGCCGGTCATTATTAAAAAAAAAACGCCGGTCAAAAATCATTAATTTTCTGTTTGTTTTTTAATTTTAAATTACTTTGATCTCAACACAACATTAATGTGTCTCTAAATAACACTAGTCCTTGATTTGTAATAATAAAAATATTTTAAAAAGTATACTGTCTTTAATTTACATCATAATTTTGTTTGACTCGCTACAAAAACATTCATACAACCAAAAAATTATAAAAATATTTTGAGGCCAAGTTATCTAAAGTGATCATTGGGGCCGCGCCGGCCACTTGTAATGGTATTTTGCGTTACACGCATGGCCGTCAGCGAGCAAAAGGTGTTCAAGTTCACCTTAGTTGTGCCGGTCATTTAAGCCCCCCATGGCCCAAACGCTTCTACCAAGTGCCGGTCATTTGGACCCCCCATGGCAGCTAACGTGTTAAGAGTTAGTACTCTTCTCAAAGAACATACCCTCCAAATGCCGCTTCTATAGGACCAACGGTTTGTGCAGTGGGTTATACCAATTTTTAAGTATAGAATAGAATAGAAAACTTTTATTTCAGGCAAATGCCCATATTTGGTTAGTGAGTTAGTAACAATATTAACTTACAATTTATGTTAGTAGTGTTAGTATCTAATTATTATACAATTATATTGCGCCCCTACAAAATTTCATTAACTACCCCTATCCAATGTGTTTGGAAAGGGCAGTCATACCTAGCAGCAATGACTTTCAGAATGCTGTTGCTGGCGTTGCGCAGATAGAAGATAGATTTAGAATGTTTAGAATTTGAAAGCAAATGAACGAATTATGTGAGGACAAGGCCAAATAAATGCTTTTAAATATGCTAGTAACAGAGTATTTTTACAGATACATACTTCTTTCCATTGTAGCTTTTTTGATTTCACTTTGCTCCACAATACACAGTTGTTATTACGTCTTCAAAGAACTCACAAACCAAACAAAATCAACACAAATAACACAACACGCAAACTGACTGCAAATCAAGAAGAAGAAGTCATCAACTCAAGTCTACAACACTTCATTAGTGGATTTTATGAATATTAAAAAACTAGTACTATTTTTCATCTTTTATTCCATAAAATGCTAAAGAAACAGAAAGAAACAGATCGTTGTTTTTGTTTCAAAAAATTCAAACTCTACCGGATCCTGGAGCCTGGAACTGTCAATAAAAGTCCACAGAACATATATACCCTAACGTAAAAGTCACAACAGACTGTAAAAAACAGAAGTGAAAGGTTAGGAAAAAATCGTCTAGAAACTTATGTAAAAATAATTTTACTCTTTTATTATTATGTCTAAATTCTAATCATAGAAATGATTTTTAACAAAAAAGTGATCTAAACATATATCAAAATTAGTTGAATAGAATATATTAGTTAAACAATTATAAAAAGTTGTTGCTAAAATGGTTGCGAATTACACGTAAACAAAACTGTTACAAGTGTAAAAAACTTTAACGTATTACGGAACGCGGTATGTTGACGTTGTCTTGTCAATTTGTCATATTGTTAAACGTCACCCGCAAGTCGATCGTCGACGATTTCTCGGCACGTCGGGATATTTTTCTTATAATATTATAATAAACTGTTATGTACTAACATAAATAAGAAAAATGAGGATCACCAATGTGAGAAGGGGCCGCATCATCCGCATGGGGGCAGCATGCGTGATTCTATTATTTTTGTTATACGCTCTGCATCAATGGTCCTCGCTTAACGTAGCTTCTGAATCAATTGTGGCTGTAAATTCGAACCCGAATGCTGCATTTTATAAGTCCCACAACGATGTTTACCCGACTTTGAAGACAGGTAATAAGATTTTTGGCTTAATAATGCTTTTTTTAGGTGCTAATAGGTGTTGAAAGTAAGTACTGTTATGTGGCCCATTGGCCCGGCGTATGTACAGAGTAGCTCTCTGTTTTGTTACGTCAGTTGGTGTTTTGTGCACCGTATACTGCTATGTATCGTTGTATTCACAGCTGTGTCGTAAACTACTGTTATATGCCATTGTATTTGTTTCTGTTGTAATTAAACCACTTATTAAACTTTTGTGATATAAAACACAACAGCATAATATTTGTATTTGCCATGTTACTATAATTGAGTTATTGGGTTCTACATAAGTTAAAACATTTATTTGTTTATTCTAATTCAAAACTTGTGGTTTTTTTTAATGATGTTATGCGGTTATCTATCATTTATCACTGACAAAAATCAGTTAAAAGCTATTGAAGTTATGATTGTCATCAATAGATCATTATCAGATAAAATTGATCTTATCTGTGTATTGTATTGGTACTAGTAAATGTATTAAAAATAAAAAATAAATGGGATAATATTTTGAGGAAACCTAGACCTAACTAAAGCTCATCTACCTGGAACAAACATGGTGATCAATGCTTATGCCTTGTCAGAATGAGAAGCTTAAAGAATAAATAAAATTGTTGTCTACGACAGGACCGTAACAAATAATTACTACACTCTATACAATGTAGTAAATATTTTTCATTCTTTCTTTCTCTATAAGAAACCTACCTGCCAACTTTCGTTCTATATTCAATATTTAATATATATTATTTTTATTGCTTTACCATAAGTAAGTTGAAGGTGTTATAGTTTCTGAGATTTCTATAAATTGTCTACTAGTCTAAAAATTTCTCAGTTATTTTAAACTGCTTATCGTAACTTGTAAAATTAGCAATTTTATTGCAATTTTTTTCTATGGTTGCTATTTTTTGTTTAGTATGCTTTCACTGCTGTTAATGTAGAAAATGGACATTGCAAATAGTGTGACTTTTTAATTCAAAAATACTGTTTGATTATTTGTGTAGTAGTAAGCTACAGTATTATTACTGTACTATGTTAATAGAACTAGCTATTTATTGAAGGACTAGAAATTATAGCGTATATCTTTCCTGGATAAATAAGCTATCCAACACAAGAATATTTTTTCAATTAGATCCAGTAGTTCCTGAGATTACTGTGTTTAACCAAACAAACGAACTTTTCGGCTTAATAATATATATTAAAAATTATAATAATAATAGGATAATAAATATATAGTTGGATAGAAGATCCTGCTATAAGGCTATAGGAAGTAACTATTTAGTAATCTGTGGCTATAGTAGCAAATAGCAATGCTATCTTCATAGCAACAATAGCATCCGTTTTCCGGACTATCAAATGTCAGTTGGTTAGCCAGGAATGCAATTGTGTACTCATTACACAAGTGATCTAACTACCGCTTTTAGATAACACACATTATAACTGCTAATTTTCAAAGCGCTTTAAAGGAGATGACTCCTTATGCATCTCAAGTTTAACCTTTCGACAACCAACCGACAGCCGGCTGTCAGGCTGCTATCTGTGGCTGCTATTGTCTTTCTATTGTGTCTCAAATCACGTGCGTTCGAAGGATGAATGCCTAACATTTAGGAACTGAATTGTTTCCAAATTGGTTTAATAAAATTAGAAAGGGTCAATTAATTTCGTAAAAAGGTCATAAATTGGATGGCTTTCTTTCAGTGCAATAGTTTTTGTAATTAGTTTAACACTTCCGGGGGTTTTCTCTAACAATAAACAAAACAAACTTTTTACCGCGGCACTACGTTATCTGTGTGAATGTCTAAAGACTCGGTCACACAATTAATTCGCGACTACAATTACAAACCGCCGCCATCTCAGGCCTATGATGAACTGCCCCAAGTTAAGCACCCGCTGGTTAGTAAGCCCTCCTTTCTGTGGCCGAAGATTTTAGAGCGCCCTAACACGCCCGGCTGCCCTTTTCAATGAAACGTCCATTTTGAGTTTAAGTCTTCGAGCCGGCTCACAGCGCTGCCGATCCCATAATAGACCATAATGGGCACTACTCCAAAGTATGCTGCGCCGTATTCACTTCCCCAAATAAAAATCTTTTCAACTCTATTATCGTTTTATGCTTTAAAATAAATAAAAAATTAGTTCACGTAATAAAATAGATACACAGGTAGATTCAAATCGCCCTTTAATATTTCCTAGTTAAAATATACCTAGGTATGTTTTGGTTATTCCAGATATTAGACGCACAGTTATTGTCGGTTATTTACACGGAGAACGTCGTATATTCATGTATCCCTACTTAAAAAAAGGTTGAGTATTGTAGACCTTTGCTTTCCTGTCTTTTATTTTGGAGCCTGTTTAATAGTAATTATGTAGGCTTCTAATAACTTTATGTTCTCTTGGTACTCAATGGTAGAATGTGACAAGTCGTGCATTGAAAGTGCACGACTATACATTACTAGCTTCTGCCCGCGGCTTCGCTCGCGTTAGAAAGAGACAAAAAGTAGCCTATGTTACTCTCCATCCCTTCAACTATCTCCACTTAAAAAATCACGTCAATCCGTCGCTCCGTTTCGCCGTGAAAGAAAGACAAACAGACAGACAGACACACTTTCCCATTTATAATATTAGTATGGATACCTGTATGGTATTATATTATTGTAAAACCATGGTCTGTGTCACTGGACAATAGAGTAGTTCAATGCGATTATTTAAAACGTCTCACTGAAAAAAAAATATGATTCTATAAAATACCATTTATAAAGTGAAACCTTTTCTAGTTCCTAAAAAAATACACATTTGTATCGAGTTTCCTTCGGAAAAACGTAAACAAGCGCGAACTATGTCGTTGACGAGCTTTATTTCCGTTTGAATTAGGAATGCTAAAAATTGTAGGTGGGGCAATGACCGCTCTATCGCAGCAACTATAGGATCTATTACTAAGTACACAGACTTACGCCTTTCGCAATTCGTACAAGAGCATCCGGTTTTCCGCCTACCGCATTCTCGCTGTTTGACAAACATAATTGGCAATAATATTCCCTCGACCAAATTCTCTCTAGTTCTGTACAGAGAGTATTCTTGCACAGAATCAACGAGGCGTCATATCATATCGTCAATTTCCAAACTCCGAGATCATCATTTACCAGCCTATTGCCATCCACTGCTGAACATAGGCCTTACCCAAAGAGCTCCAACTCCCAGATTATACTGAGAAATATCTTCACCGCTGCCCAAACGATGTGGGAATCTAACTCAAAAAATTAAACACAAAATTATTCTTTCAGAACTTGGAAACTTTGAGCCCAGGGACCTGAAAGTAGTAAAAGGTCCTGGAGAAGAAGGCAAAGCGTATCACATGCCCCAGGAAAGGGCCAACGATATAGCAGAGTCAGAAAGTGAATATGGCATGAACATTGCTGCTTCCAACGATATTGCTATGAACAGGTAAGATTGTAATTACAGAATTCTCTAGATTTCCTTCACGGTTCCGGAGAAAAGTACCTATACGCCAGTGGAATAACAATAATGCGAAAAATTAACCTTTCCGCTAGAAAATAGAGGACTCCCGCTCTCGAGATAAAGCCAGCTTGAGGGAGCCCACTATGCCAGTGTTGTAGCTAGGTACGGCCCGGGCGGGCCCCTGTGGATCCTGAGATACTCACAGATCCTCATAAGAGGTCAAAAGTGAATAAGTTTTGTAAAACCAAAACATACATTACTAGCTTTTGCCCGCGACTTCGTTCGCGTTTATTAATAGTTCCCGTTTCCGGGGGATTTCCAGAACGAAAACTATCCTATGTTCCCTCTCGGGTCCCAGACTATATCTGTCTTTATCTGTAATTCAAATCGGTTCAGTGGTTTAGGCGTGAAGAAGGGACAGACAGACAGAAAGCGTTACTTTCGCATTTATAATATTAGTACGGATAGGAATATTGAATGACACATTTTTAGTTATTGCAATGAAACTTATAAACTACTTATAACTTATACTTATCTACTGCATTATCTGTTCTACATTCACTTATCTATTTTTTGACGATTTTAATCCATAAGGGCCCGCAATTCGTCATTGCGACAAATGTAGTTAAAGAAAAGTATGTTTCAGACTCGCTAGACTAATTTTACGAAACCAGGATATTCAATTACTAGATGACTTTACTGTCTAGACGTACAACATGTTGACTATATTAGAAATGAAGCTAGTTCTGTATATGAAGCCAAAATACTGGCCACGTAAAACTAACTTCGTGTTTACTATGTTATATGTATATTGTATACTACTAGCTCGGTCTCATGGGTCATGAAGTGATACATAAATGACAAAGCACTTTCAATTCCTCATAAATCCGGATATCAATATCTAGAAAGATTTACTTATCACCCAATTTTAAATCACGCAACTATACTTATCTCCTACGATTCATGGTTTTGTCTTTTGTTTATTTATTTTTTTCTCTTTCTTCTACGACATATTCCTCATCAACGACGGGCCTGTTGGTTTATATAGTGTTCAGTGACCCTGACTGCTCAGCCAGAGGACGTGGGTTCGATTCCCACCCAGGATAAACTGTGTGATGAGCATAATTGTTTGTTCTGTGTCTGGGTGTTATTTATCTATAATATGTATGTATTTAAAAATTATATAAGTATGTATATCAGTTGTCTGATTACCTTAACACAAGCTCTGCTTAGCTTGGGATCAGATGACCGGGTGTAAGGATGTCCCAGGATATTTGTATTTATTTATATTCCTCATTCCTTCACGAAATATTCCTCACTTTTCTACATTACCTACCTGTTCTCACAGCAACTGATTTCCACCTCCTACCACTCAAACTTATTAATGATAATACAATCGTTATTTTCTGTATGTATGAATATTCTGAGACCTAAGCGACTTGACAGCCCCTATGGCTGACAAGCAAGTCGCTGTAGAAATAATAAAAATAATTATTAAAAATCTCTTTTACTAAAGTAATTGTAGTGGTCCCGGCCTCGATACACGAAATTGTCAGCAGTAAATCAACATTTACACGATTTTTATTTACCGCCCAGAAATATTAGCCGTATGTAAAGGGCAGATTCACACAAAATGCCTAAGACTTGCCTATGACCGACATAATGGACAGTCAACTCTGTCAGTATTATATTCTGAATCCTTTTGTGGGCTGTCCATTTGATCTTGACTGATGGTAGGTACCAGTGCTACCGCTTGCACACTAAACTACATACACACACAAACTTCAACCACTACGCACTGCAACGCTAAAATATAAAAAATAACTATGAGTTCCGGCGAATTTCGACCATTGATATACCAATTGTAATAAAATAATTAGTACCATTTTTTTAACAATAGGTAATACAATGGTCTTGTAACACGTATATTGTTTAATTAGACCTTGAACATTTACCTGAAAAAATGGTCAATCTGATTAGAGTTAGTGTAAAATGTGTTTAAGAGGAAGTTATATGGTCGCCCGGTTTGAATTACTTTTTTATTGGCGCTTATCGCCGGTATAACTACGCGTAGCAAAAGTTAGTGCCAGAAATAACAACTAGCACCGAGACTGAAAACCTACACCTGCGTAGTCGAAAAAAGGCTAGGATGACAACAAAAAAGTTGAAGGAAAAGAATGTTTAATTCACAAAGTGAAATAAGCACTTCATTTTTTGCATTAGTTGGCATAATACCCATATCTACTTGATTCTTATACAGTGAATATTAAAAACATTGACTTAGTAAAAGCCCAGGTTTGCGGAATAGTTCTAATAGTTACCGTGGCCCCGGAACATAAAGGGCCACCGAAGGAACATGGGTAGGTTTTAGTCAGTAAAAGTCTGACACCACCCCCCCCCCCCCCCCCCCCCCCGTAATGGGCAGGAGAAATAAATGCCATTTAATTAAGTGATAAATGCCTCCAGTTTGAACTTCCTACTTTTATCCTCAGATCGATCCCCGACACTCGTCTTGACGAGTGCAAGTACTGGCACTACCCTGAACAGCTGCCGAGCACGTCCGTCATCATCGTCTTCCACAACGAGGGTTTCTCGGTCCTCATGAGAACTGTCCACTCCGTCATCGACAGATCGCCACCTAATGTACTGCATGAAATTGTTTTGGTGAGTATACGACGCCATAATTATATTATTAACTAGCTTTTGCCCGCGGCGTCACTCGCGTAAGAAAGAGACAAGAAGTAGTCTATGTCATTCCCCATTCCTTCAACTATCTTCACTTAAAAAATCATGTCAATTCGTCACTCCGTTTTGCCGTGAAAGACGGGCGAACAGACACATATACTTTCCCATTTATAATTTTAGTATAGATCTATTTATACTTAGTATTTATGGATTCAGTTCTGGTATTGTTATTCAGTCGATAGAATAGTCTTTAATCATTAAGGCGGTTCCCTGACCAAATGGCCTTGAGCGTTTGTTTCCTCTTTGCCGCACCGAACGGGGCGCAGGAATTACTGAAGAAAATACGCCCATATTTTAGAATAAAATCTGTATAAAATAAAACTTTGGTCTATTGAAAAAAAAAATTGTGTCAAAATGTTCACAATGAAATTGTCTATCCATTAGTGTCAGTAGCAAAATTAAATAATGTTTACTTTACCAGGAGATGCATGTTATTATTCACTATTTCTCATTTCTGGGGTTTCGTTGTAAGGAGATTTATTAAAGATAAACTCTATAAAAATAAAAAATAACTCTGCAATTGTGGAAACAAGATTATGTAGAAAATTACTGTATTTTTTATTTGTTGATATTTCTTTTAAATAACGAGTAGATAGCTCCAAAAATCACTCAAAAACTGCTTGCGCGTAGCGTTTTGGTCGGGGTACCGCCTTAATCTTTACTTCTATAAGTTAATTAGGTTACTTAATAATATCTTTACTTACTAATATTTTATTATATAAAGCTGAACAGTTTGTTTGATTGAACGCGCTAATCTCAGGAAGTATTGGTTCGAATTTAAAAAACAATATTTGTGTTGTACAGCAATTTTATTGAGGAAGTCTATAGGCTATATTTCATCACGCTACTATAACCTATGGAAGCGGAGTAGTAACGAAAGTTGCGGGTGAAATCACGAATATGTATGCCAGCTAGACGTACACTTTCGTCTTAAAACTCTTTTCAAATTTTCGTTGAAGTCCAAAGAAGGATCTTATGAAGAATTGAAAAAATACGGTCTTTTACACAATCATCAATTGACGTACTTTTTATGAGCTGCCAAAACGAGATTCTCCCATAGATTTTGTATGGCAATATCACCTTATGACGTCACTAAGTAAACAACTCAATTGCCTAACTATTTATTGATCACAAAGCGTCTAAAAAACTAATTTTACAGTAAATTGAAAATGAGCCAAATTTTTAAGGCTTAAATTGAGAGAGATTTTATAGAAATTATGTGTTACATTTATTGGTTAATGATGTATACCCCATTGTGTGGATAATTACCAATTTCATGACGTACTTAAATTCCTTTTTTCTACAGGATTTGTGTGTGACACTGATGAATAGGTCAGGGTCTGTCTGGGTTAGCTAGTTTATATTAATAAAAACAGAAAATTATTAAACACTAAACAGGTCCGTTTCAAATTCAAATCAAATTACTTGTATTTTAGTAGTCTGGCGTTCACTGGTTTTTATCATGCATTTTATGCATCAAATAAGATAACATATTTAATTTTGGACTTATAAAGAGTTAGGTACTGCTTAGTTGCCTATATGCAATGCCTGCCACTGCCAAAGGCAAATTACGGCTACAAATCAGGGGGTCCTCACAGTCGAAGTCCAAGCCTTTAAGTCAGGAGGGGGTCATAATGATTGTCCTCGACCCTGGTCAGGAGAGGGTCACAACCCCCTTGACCCGGCCTGAAACAGCCCGCCTGTGGGCCTTGGCCAAAGGCAAATTACGGCTACAAATCAGGGGGTCCTCACAGTTGAAGTCCAAGCCTTTAAGTCAGGAGGGGGTCATAATGGTTGTTCTCGACCGGAGAGGGTCATAACCCCCGGCCTGAAACAGCCCGCCCGTGGGCCATGCCCACGAAGTATTATCGGATTGAAAATGTTTATAAATATTAACATTTATGACTAAGATTTTGTGGAAGAGAACACAATTTTATAATTAAATAGAATCCGTACTTATATTATAAATGGGAAAGTAACTCTGTCTGTCTGTCTCTTCTTCAAGACTAAACCACTGAACCGATTAGAATAAAATTTGGTACAGATATAGTCTGGGATCCGAGAAAGGACATAGGATAGTTTTCATCCCGGAAATCCCCCGGGAACGCGGACGAAGTCGCGGGCAAAAGCTAGTCTAATATAAAAACACTGATCGAATTATAAGTTACAAATGAATATCTTTAAAGGCATAACTAAGTCGGTGCGATCAACGTCCTTGCAGGAAACGGACGTAACGCAATTTGCATCTTTATCTCGACGCAATAAAGTCAGTTTCTTATTATTGCAACTTAAGTTGATAGTGAGTTGCTTGCCTCTTTTTAGGGTTCCGTAGTCAACTAGGAATAATCGCTCCAAAAGAAAAAAAAATGTATGTCCTAACTTTTGAACCATAAGTTTAAAAAATAAGAAAAAATCTAAAAAGTAGAACTTTAAAGACATTTATTGCATTTTTTTTTATGG
Source organism: Athetis lepigone (assembly GCA_033675125.1). Classification (NCBI taxonomy): domain Eukaryota; kingdom Metazoa; phylum Arthropoda; class Insecta; order Lepidoptera; family Noctuidae; genus Athetis; species Athetis lepigone. The sequence goes on from CM066217.1 coordinate 3,720,548, forward strand.
CGATGTGTTGTGATGTCATTTATTTGCAAAGTCAATTGACTAACTATTAATGATTTGAAAGCAACCACAACTATTTTTGATTAATATGAAGTGCTTGTTTAGAACAAAAACGTTTTGGAATTAGTTGTTAATGGTATTTAATATTCAATTGTAATTATTTATTAATTAGTTGGCACTTGATTATTTATCCATTACATTTAACTAACCGTTACTTGCAACCATTTCTTTCCTCCTCATCTAAATCACATTTTTTAAATACCATTTAATTGGTTCCAGTACTGACTCACTTTCTTAAATATTATTTTACTAGCTGCTGCCCGCGACTTCGTCCGCGTGGAATAGTTCCCGTTCCCGCGGGATTTCTGGGATGAAAACTATCCTATGTTCTTTCTCGGGTCCCAGACTATATCTGCACCAAATTTCATTCAAATCGGTTCAGTATTTTAAGCGGGAAAGCGTAACAGACAGACAGACAGAGTTACTTTCGCATTCATAATATTATAAGTATAGATAATATGTGGTTAGCAACAAACTTCATATTTACTTTAAAATAATAGTTTGTAACGATATTTTGCCTACTTAACTTAAAGGGGAAAAAAAGAGTTATGTCGGACTCTTACCGACAAAAACCCCACAGTTCCTTCTTCTATCACGTGGCGAAAGCCCGGTATAGACCTACCGCACGAATTTAGACCTAATTATTTGGGAATAGCGACCCGCCCCAGCTTCGCAGAGGTTTAACAACTATTTGAAAATTCCGGCTTTCCTGTAATATGCACGAATTATACAGATAAACCTACCTCTTGAATCACCGCATCAAAATTTGTTGCGTAATTTTAAGGATCTTAGCATACATAGGGACAGTCAGTGGAAAGCTATACTTTATTTTATTATGTAGTGAAGATGATACACCTAAAACTATACTAGTCAGTTGCGCTGATTACTCTGGACGCCGACCCCAAAATCGTATTAACTCCAAGCCTTATGAATCCTCATTGGTAATCCTGTTGAAACATTACTTGATAGTTTAAAAAAAAAGTTACCCCACACAAGATATAGTTGCGACTAGACTCGAAACAATTGCATGTAGGCTGTGCAATTTTATTATTTGTCTCGTGCAGAAATCAAATCTGCGACAGCGCAGCCCAGGCTAAACCGCAACGCAAAACAGCTACCGTAATAGCTTATCCATACTTTCATACTAATATTATAAATGGGAAAGTGTGTCTGTCTGTCTGTTTGTCTTTCTTTCACGGCAAAACGGAGCGACGGATTGACGTGATTTTTTAAGTGGAGGTAGTTGAAGGGATGGAGAGTAACATAGGCTACTTTTTGTCTCTTTCTAACACGAGCGAAGCCGCGGGCAGAAGCTAGTCTATAATAAATGTATGTATGCATAAATTAAGTATATGAGTATATTCATCCGTTGTCTAGTTATCATAGTACAGGTTCTGCCTAGTTTGTGATTAAATGGCCGTGTATGAGTTCTCCTGGCGCACTGATAACATTATATCTTTGAAAAATATTACAATTTCTCAATACATCGAAAAACTTCAAAACTAAAACATTGCACTAACATTTTATTATCAATAAACCTACGCAGCCTATATAGCAGTTCATAAACATGCACGTTTAAAACAAATAATATTTGCTCTATTATTGAATACATTTCAATTTTCTTTGCAGCTGAGATTAATTTAAAACCTTTCGTCATTCAAGGTTTTAAATTAATGGGAATCTGTACCATCGGATGGTTTACAAGCTCTCCTGCTATAACTATCATAACTATTATTATCATTAGGTCAGATTAACATAGCATTAGAGATATAATACAATCATCTCCTTTGTCTTGATTAGATTCTGGCCGGCATAAAAACTAGTGATATTATAAAAACTAGACTGGTGAAAATGAATTTGCTTAACAATTAATAATATCATTGATTTCAAAACAGTAACGCCTGATTCTATAACTTATCTTAATCTGTTATTCAGTACAGTAGCGAAAAAGGTCGGTGAATGTTGTTTTATGACAATAACCTTTGCGATTACGATCAGCCGAAAAGCTACTGTCGATAATTATTAGCAATCGATTTGATTTGTGATCGAATTTGCACTTAAATGAGCCTTGATTAATCCCGTGTTTACCAACAATTAATCAATCGGTCGTGTTTGTGCTGTGACTGGACTGCTAAGGGACTATGGCACACTTATGGAGCTCATGTCCATAGATAGTGGTGCTGATTCTCTTGTTCACAAACTTAACATTTCTAGAAAAGGACAAAAGATACACATTAGTTTAATCATGTCAAATTAGACAGCACCTAAAGAAAATTGACGTATATTTAGTCGCCATGTTTTTAAATCGCGTCTAAATTATCTATGGCGTCTCTAAATTTGACAGGACTTAACTAATATTTTATCTTTCGTCCTTTTCTTAATGAAATGGAAAGAGAAAGATGCACTTAACTTAAATTTACGTTAGTTGGTGAATAAGAGAATCGGCACCGATGTTTTTGTTTGAATACGCGTACGCGTCCGTTAAGCTTTCCGCGTCTGTTTAGCTTTTATAAAAAGGCTTGTGTTTAAACACCGCCCAAAAAAGTACCAATTTTACTACCAAATAAGTTCTAAACGGTTACCAAAATGGATAAATGGTCACCAAATAACGTTTCTTAAAATATTATAAACTAAATTCAATTTGGTTTTTATGTGAATTTTTGACTGAAAACTGAAACTTTATAATATGAATTACTAACAAATCTGGCGCTCGGTCGCCGCTGCCGCGGCACGCTCGCTGCGCTCGCTCACCTTCGCGCGCTGTGTGGTCACAGTTCTAACCTAACCTAACCTAGTAAAATTTGGTGACCATTAATCCATTTTGGTAGCCAAAAAGTTTTTTTTTGATCATTTAAATTATATCCTTATAAAAAATCCAAGTTTTTTAAGGAAGTAAGCTGAATAAATGTGCGTAGTCCCTTATTGTGACTGATACATAAACACGCGATTGAGATTGTAATCACGATAATAAGCAACTTTACAATAAAACTGTTTTTAAATAGAGTAATTGAATGAGCCAAACGCGCTAACGAACGGTTTTTTGTTTATCTGTCAACTGCTAGGTTTTTGACCTTTTAAACGGTGTCGCACCCGCATTGTCAATTTTCGTAACTGCAAAGTTAAAAGCAAAATAATCTAACTTGCTTTTAATAGGTTCTTGCCCTATTGATAACGTTTTTCAAGACCATAATATGTATTATGATTACTTAGTATTTACTCAATAGTTATCAAACCAAAAATTAATAATAACACTAAATATGAAACGTGTATTGATAAATACTTTTGACAAAGATAAACATTGTATATTTTTAGGATACAATTTACAATAGTTATCAACTTGACGAGTGGCTTCATCGTGGTCACATAAAAGTGTGACGGAACGGAAATAAGTCTATTTCCCATCATAAACAAATTTATTGTTTCCTTTTTTTAACCTATTCAAAGAGTTTACATACTTGCAATTTTTTTCCATACGTAGCGGTAACACCATATTATTTAAAACATTTTTATTTTACATAAAAGTATTCTGTTTCATTCGTAGGTGGACGATTTCTCAGACAAGGACAACTTAAAATCGAATCTAGACAATTACATAAAAAGATGGAAAGGAAAAGTCCGTTTAGTAAGAAATACTCAACGGGAGGGTCTCATTCGGACCAGATCACGAGGAGCGAAGGAGGCGACCGGTGAGGTTATTGTCTTCCTGGATGCTCACTGCGAGGTTAACGTAAACTGGCTGCCCCCTCTCCTTGCTCCCATCTACCGAGATTATAGAACCATGACTGTACCGGTCATCGACGGCGTAGACCATAAGACTTTTGAATACAGGCCAGTCTACCAACACGGCACCAACTACAGGGGCATCTTCGAATGGGGAATGCTCTACAAAGAAAACGAAGTCCCTGACAGAGAATCTAACAAACATAAGCACAAATCTGAGCCCTACAAGAGTCCTACACACGCCGGAGGCCTTTTCGCCATCAACAGGGAGTACTTCCTTGAGATTGGAGCGTACGATCCGGGTCTACTCGTTTGGGGAGGAGAGAACTTTGAGCTGAGCTTCAAAATCTGGCAATGTGGGGGCAGTATTGAATGGGTGCCGTGTTCAAGAGTAGGCCACGTCTACCGCGCGTTCATGCCATACTCCTTCGGTAACCTCGCCAAGAACAGAAAGGGATCTCTCATTACTATCAACTATAAGAGGGTTATTGAGACTTGGTTTGATGATGAGCATAAGGAATACTTCTATACTAGAGAACCCATGGCCCGTTATTTGGATATGGGAGATATAACAGAACAGCTTGCTTTAAAGGACCGCCTCAAGTGCAAGAGTTTCCGTTGGTTTATGGACAATGTCGCTTATGATGTGTATGATAAATTCCCCAAATTGCCGAAGAATGTTTATTGGGGCATGGTGAAGAACAAAGCTACTTCAGTGTGTCTTGATACCATGGGGAAAGGTGCTCCGGCTCATATAGGTAAGTTTAATGTTGAACTAGTTTTCGCTCGCGGTTTTGCCTGCGTGAATTTCGAAACTTCCATCCCCAATTTTATCCCTTTAGGATTGGAAATTCCAAAAATCCTTAGCGGATGCCTACGTCATAACATCTACCTGCATGCCAAATTTCAGCCCGATCCGTCCAGTGGTTTGGGTTGTGCGTTGATAGATTACTATGTCAGTCAGTCACCTTTGAGTTATATATATTTAGATGTACATAAACTTCTATGTAGTAAGTAACACACAGTGGATGATAAATAATTATGTCTCGAAACTTGAGAAAATTACTCACTTCGAATACTTCTAGGTATTATTCACTTTATATTACAGTGTTAACAGTAAATATACTCTCCACCAATTTTCAGCCCAGGAAACCCGCTATACAAAATTAACGATATTTTATTATTTCAATACCAAATACTGACTTCATTCAATAATTTATAGGCACGGCGTCCTGCCATGGGGCTGGTAACAGCCAAGTCTTCCGACTGAATGAGGCTGGTCAGCTAGGAGTTGGAGAACGGTGCGTGGAAGCTGATGCTGACAGCGTCAAGCAAGCCTTCTGCAGGCTAGGGACTGTGGACGGACCTTGGAGGTGAGGCACTGTTTAATTAATAGGGATGACGAAAGCATTAAAAAATGGCATTCTGTTTTAGTCCGTCTGAAAGATCGGCCAAAAATACGGGACACGTATTTTTTGCTTGATCAAATTAATTAAAAAATACAAAGATATAGAGCAACAAAGTTCCGGAGTGGGGCCTTTTGACGTCACCTTCCTGCAAAAATTGTATCTTATTGTGACGTCAAGCGCAACTTCAACGCACTGTATCGTCGTCATTCTTCGTTTACGAGAAAAAAGAAGAAATACGTGTCCAGAATTTTTTAATAATCTATCTGACGGACTAATTACTTTTTTTTGTCGTCTCGCCTATTTGCTCTTCGGGAGTCATTTTGGCCGTAAAGTTCTATGAGCAGTTATCAATAGGTTTCCATCTATACTTACCTGGAATGCAATATTGTTTCTTTGTTAAAATAAAGAAATGTTACTTTTAAGTAAAATAATCTATCTAAGCGATTTAAAGTCGTTTTCATCTAGGGCCCATAAAAACTTTCCACCTTGTATATACCAAAGGGTTAAAATAGGTGGTGAAAACTAGAATGCCATATAGTTTAATTATGTTATTTAATTTGTATGCCTATGCGGCTGATCGCAGAATTAGCTCTACTTGTATTTCAGACCTTTATTTTCCGCCTCAAATTTTTCTTCCAGCTACGACCCCTCCCACAGTCACATCATCCACCGTCTGCAGGGCTACTGCCTGACCCTCCAGCCTCACTCCAGACAGTTGGGGCTGTTCCCCTGTGACCCCAACAATACCTACCAGCAATGGACCATCTCGCACTCCGCGCCTAACTGGTGAGGGTACCTTGAGTCTCCAACTTAGCTGTAAGCTTCGGTTTAGCTCCTTAGAATGGAATTGTGGTGTGTTTGAATCGATCCTTAATTGTGACTGTTGAATCGCGTTGTGTCTGTGTATGTTTGGGCTTATTAAATGTTCTTAGTTAACGTCAAAAAGTCGCATAAGTTTAAAAAGGAAAAATTATAATCTGTCTCAATTTGACAAAAATATAAACGTTTTTGACATTGATCGTGGCTGAGATTGCGATAAGATTTTTAACGTTTTAAGTCTAGATTTGGCCTTCAGATAATGGAGTCCGTGTTACTTAATTTCTTGGTATTAGTATTTTTATCTTTATGGTATTCGTCACGATTGAATTCCCCAGATTTGTGACCAGACCACTGACCATTATTACAATTTCAGATACGACCTTTATTCTATCGGGCACTATTTCCAAACTATGGCTCTGATGTGAATCCATACTTATACTATAAAGATGTAAGTAACTGTGTCTGTTTGTCTTTGTGTATGTCTGTTTGTTCGTTACTTCATGCCAAAACCATTGAACCTATTATTATGAAACTTATATGAGGTGCGACTTTTTAATCCGCGATAACCGATTGTACCTACGCGTACGGTCAAAGTTGAGGAAAATCCTACTTCAATTATTAAATGTTTGCAGTCCTCAAATCCCATTAGATTTAGGACTTAACCTTAATATTAACTTGGACGTATTGTCTATATGTATAGGTCATTGATACTGAGAAAATGATAAGAAAACATCTGTTTCAACACGAACGAAAAACATATCTAATTAATGCATATTTTATTAATTACGGCTTTGTTGACAATATTATACAAATATTCACAACTACTGTCTTTATACAAATAAAGGTGAAATAGTATAAACTACTTAATTTCTTAGTAGAAATATCGACAAGAAATAACGTTAAAAATCAACAAATCGAATTGTGAATGAAATTGCAAAACAATGTACCTACCTTACAAAATGTTTCTAAATCTTTTCCGCAACTATAATGCCGATTACATATTCATAAATAATTTAAATTTCACGCTAGATACCCTATTCATTGAATTATATGTAAATTAAACCAACAGATAAATCTAAGAGGCAAAACGTGGTATTATCAATATCTATGGTCCAAAATGGCCGCGTTTTTTTTAATGTAACCGATTTTTTCCCTTCAAAGATAAATTTATCGATTCAGACACGTCACAATAGTGTGTGAGTTTTTTTGCCATTACAAGTAAGAATGTCGCCGAATGTTGTTCAATAATTTAGCAATGCTAGATATATTTCATACGTGCTTTCATTTTTATAATAATTACGGTAAAATGGGAAATATTCATCCAGTTTAAATGTAACATTCTTTTTGTTTGTTGTAATTACAACAGCTTTTTTTTATGTCAGTCAATTCTCGGTTTTAATTTTGAGCATAATTATTCCGAGTTTTTAAGAGAAAAAGACTGATTTCTTAGATAAATATTTCCTATTTTACTGCTATATTTTTCACTGTGACGTCTCTCCTATTAACAAGTAAATTGTATAACATTTTGTAAAATTTTGTATGTACTTAATTATGTAAAACATTCCTGTAATAATAATACATACTTTTTGTTTCGTGGTAAGATTTGGTGTTATGCTCAACTTAGTCTTTAAACTTCGGAAACTAAGGTCCGGATTCCACCAGAGCGGAGATGTCGCATAAATAATCAATAAGATACAGTACAGTACCAACCTCTGTCAATGTGACAGCTGTCATTAATGTCAGGTATCGTAATACTGCCATGCACAATTGGCCCTTATGATCACTATAACTTTGCTGTTTAATTTGTGGAATGATTGCGGTTCCCTAAACTGGCCTGGTCAACAAACATTACCATCGGCCAGATGAGATATTGGCTGCACAAGACATCTCCCCTCCACTTTGGTAGAATCCGGCCCTTGTAGGGAGTATAATAGACGTTACTTAGCACGTGCTTTGCGTTAGATATGTCTTTGTCTCATTCTTGCCAACTTTCTTTAATAGTTGTGTGAGAGTGACAGCAATATTGGTCAGTCAAAGCACTTGCTCAGTAAAATTTATTATCTAGCCTTAGTAACCTGTCACTAACAAACATCGGCAGTCATTTCGAAAGTTCTTTTTTACATTTTCCTAATATTTAGTAGATGTCAATTAATTTTATCTAAAAAAAACAGTAATTTTCAAGTAATACTTATGAATCTCGTATTCAATGACAAACAAATTGACATTTTTAAATAAAACCTAAAACTCTGTAGGTATGTAATACTTACAAAATTTTAAACATTTATGTATTTTTGATGAGATTATTTGCAGTCAATTCATAACAGGCAAACAAAATACAATTAACATGACACTTTAAAATTATTTGTGTATCGGATTTTTAAAACTAAAATTAAGTATAGTTTTTTTTATCTGGCAATACTTATGTTTTTGTGTGCAAACAAAGAGGTCCACAGTTGAGCTCAAAACACACTTAAAAGGCAGCTGCAGTCTTGTGTTGCAATTGGAAGCTATTTAAGCCATACTACGTATTATTCTAATGGAGATAAAGTTTAAAATACTTTGAAACATCATATTATGAATTTTAGAAGGACTAACCTCTATGAAAGGCTACATTTAGTGGACGCAAGCCAGATGTAACATTTTATATTATAAAAGATTTTATCTTCATTATAGTTAAGTTAAATCCATACTAATATTATAAATGGGAAAGTGTGTCTGTCTGTCTGTTTGTTTTTCTTTCACGGCAAAACGGAGCGATGAATTGACGTGATTTTTTTAATGGAGATAGTTGAAGGGATGGAGAGTAACATAGGCTACTTTTTGTCTCTTTCTAACGCGAACGAAGCCGCGGGCAAAAGCTAGTTTAAAATATATTGACATTTTGTATTCAGGCTTACCGTGCAAGCAATGCCTAACATTATTTTAATGTTTGAAAAAATATAACAGACTTCAAAACAGGGGGAAAGTTGGCAGCAATACAGAGAAACCCGAAGTCGCCGACTTCCAAAATTAAACTTGTTTCTCAATTTATTGAAATTGGTTGTCTATTTTTGTAACATTTCCTTTAACTCATTTTAGTGTAAGACTCATGTACTTAGTTGGAATATTAGAACATCGTATATTTGCATTTATTTACTGCCCGAATTATATACTCTACAGTTTATAATGAATAAATCCATGATTTTTTTTACATCCCGTTAATAAACGAATATTTTTATACTGTAAATGAGATTATTTTGCTGGTAAAAGAAAAAAAAGGGCCAAAAGTTAGCCCAAACAAGTCGCGCTTCAGATACACGTAACTCCTTGTCCTAACGTAAATGCATAATATTTATTATACCCCATTATTACTTCTAAGTTAAAAGAGATTATGAATTTATTAGTGTCATAAATCCTAATTAAAGCAATATTCTTATGTAGACTGATCTACTTACAACATGCATGCAAATTATTAAAATAAAGCATAATGTAATAATTTTAAAAAATTTCATAGTGGAAACGCTATGAAATTTACTAGGACATTTAGCAAAATGAACCAAACGAGTATTATTTGATCTCAAATTTATAAAAAAAAATACACAAAAAATCTTTTAAATATTATTTTGGTCACAATCCCTTTCGACCAGGCTTTATAAAAATAATACCTTGCGCTATTTCTGTTTTAGTAAATACATGGCATTTTCAAATGATTTTTACAACTTTATCAAGCTTATGTTCTTATGAATCATTGTATGTTCAAATTGACCAAACAGCCATTATATATATACCTACGTATTTTTATATTAAACTAAACTCCTTCTAATGTCTTCTAAAACACATTGGTAGAAACACTATTCGAGTTTTTGAAGTGAAAACTTCTTTAGCGGCGTTGAGCACTTTTTCTGTAATGGGTATAAAATCTTAAACTCGCGTCAGGACACGTGACCTGATCGAAAAAGCGTAGGACGGATGGATAGTAGACAGCTATAATCAAGTTTTCACTTCTGCCGGCACTCCCGGAGTGCAACCCGTCTTTTTTTTTTTTCATTGATTGTTAGATAGAAATTATGATCGTTGTGCCCGCTTCACATTATTCCTGTTGACAAATAAACATGAGCAGAATACATTGGAATGGTAATTATGATCTTCCTACATGATTCAAATGCTGAAATTCTTACTGCAAGTTTGTTAAGTATGCCTTTTCAATTATTAGAATATGTTCGTATTCAGAATTCTGAAAAATGATGGTCAAATTCTAGCACATTTTTTGTTAATTGGATATATTGATTAACAAATACCTAGACATTAGCCAAGCTTTTTAACTTTTTTATATAAAAAAGAATCGCTAAATGTGTTGCTAACCGCAAAAACGGCAGGATCAATAAAGAAAAGTTGAAAAAATGGCACAGATATTTTTCGAATTAGAGAAAAACTATGTATCCTTTTTATGGAGTTTTATATAAACTCAAAATTTGGACAGGACACGTTAAGTTAGCTGGGATAGTAGTATTATATAAAAAATCTTATTATTTCAATTTTATTTATATTATGTATAATTTAATTTAATATAGTGTTGCCAATGTTGTTTCACGAACCTTTCATTGTAAAGATTTTTGCACCCATTTGCAAAATTACTGTGATTTTGAAAACTTGACAGTTATATATATTTTCCATGTAGTAATAAAATAAATTATTATTTATTGTTGGAGTGACTTTTATTTTGTTCATTTTTAGGTGTTCTTGTATGGTGCTTGTTGGATATTTTTCTTATTAAAGTAATAGGGGAAAAGGTGATGGCTGCCCTTAGAGTAAAGTAAAATATCGGGTGCCCAATTTAATCCTTTGGAGAACAACTGCGTAAACATCTACATAATACCTACCAAACGCGCCTTTCCGCTTTCCTGGGCTATATTATGTGTAATTTTATTAAAATCCGTTCAGTAATTATTGCGTGAACGGGTAACTAACATGTCTTAACACCCATACTTAGATTCACATTTATTGAAGCTTTAAAATTTTTCGAATCTTATGGTGGCGATTTATCCAAGCCTTCTTTTTGGGGTTTTGGGGATAAACTCCATGACTCCACAAGGATGAGGGGGCTACTCTCTTCTATCTCCACTTTACCATGTGGAAAGTTTATTTTAATATTTTTTTATCTTTTCTAGGGATATGTATCCATACTAATATTATAAATGGGAAAGTGTGTCTGTCTGTTTGTCTTTCTTTCACGGCAAAACGGAGCGACGGATTGACGTGACTTTTTAAGTGGAGATAGTTGAAGGGATGGAGAGTAACATAGGCTACTTTTTGTCTCTTTCTAACGCGAGCGAAGCCGCGGGCAGAAGCTAGTTAATTATAATTATGGAGTATTGGAGCCCAGCAGAACTACAGGGATTTACAATTTAATAAAAAAACTTACTCTAATGATAAATGTATTTATTTAATTAATATATAATTTGTTGTGAATTAAATAAGCAGATATTCGCGTAACATAATTTGTGTGCATTTTATACCTTAGGCACTACTGCTTGGCACTACCGGTAGTGTCATGGCAAATTTTGTTTTCCCACGACACTACCGGTAGTGCCACGGGTAAAAAAGAAGTTTCTGTGGCACTACAGTGGCCCTAGTAGTGGCACGGGAAAATTAATTTCCCTTGGCACGCGAGGTATCCTGCAATGCAAACTACTTAGAGCTTGTTCCAATTCATAATATCTACTGGCACTCGAGATAATGTTTACAAGTAGACAATGTCAATGTCATACATTATTTGCAATATTAAAATAAATGTATTATGCAATTCATACCTGCATATTTAAAATTACAAAGATATTGTTAAAAAAATTAATTACTTAATATTTATTTAAATGGAGGTCGACGATAGTGAACTTTTCTTTAGACAACATAAAGGCGGAACGGTTATTATACATTGTGATTATCAATATCATAAGCTCCGAGATTTCAAAAGTGGTTCAAGTATATGGCGTTGTTCAGCCTACAAAAAATCGAAATGTCCAGGAACAATAACAATCAAAGTAAGTCTTAGGTACCTATTACAGATTATTCATAGTAGTTATTTATTTATATTTTATCTCCTAATTTTATGGTTTATTTTTAGGGTAACAAATTAATCAAAACATCACAAAAAGTTCACACGTGTGAACATTCTGTCGGCAGGTCTATTGTTGCTAAAGAAATAGAAAATTTGAAGATTAAAGTAACAAAATCTGATAAACCAATCACTCAATTATACGATGAGACCTGTATTTCGTTTGAAAATAAGGGTTTGAATTTTGTGGCCTCACTACCCCCATTTTCAAGTGTGCAGCATTGTTTGTACGATATGAGGAACAAATCGCTGGGAGTTCTGAAAACAGTTTACCGAGATTTTGAAGAAGTTCAAATTCCAGTTGATTTCTGTGATTTTATTTTAGCAGACTATTATCACGAAGAGAGTCGAATTTTATTATTTTGTTCTCCGGACTGCAGACAAATGATAAGTGAATTCCGTGAATTTTTTGGGGATGCTACATTTAAAAGCTGCCCTCCACCATTTGGTGAGCTATACAGTATTCATGGGGACATCGGTAGCACGGTAGAAACTACAAACGTAATCCCCTTAATTTTTGCTTTATTACCAAATAAAAACCAAAAAACATACACAACCTTATACAACTTAATAAAATCGGCGCTACCAAATTGGTCTCCTGATATATTCCACTGCGATTTTGAGTTGGCAGCGATCAATGCGTTGACAGAAGTTTTCCCGACATTCAACTGAAAGGCTGCTTTTACCATTGGTCAAGAGCCGTATGGAAAAAGCTAAGCAATAGGCTTTAATAAAAAAAAAGGTCACAAACGTATTACTGGACTAACAGCAGCCCTCCCTTTATTGCCGGAAGAAGAAATAATGCGTGGTTGGGAATATGTAAAAGCAGAAAGTCAAGACTTGGGCATGCAAAAGTTTATAAATTACGTAGAACGTTTCTGGTTAAAAAATAATATACGTAAAATGTTGAGTGTTTATGGTCTACGTCATAGAACCAACAATGCTATGGAGGGTTGGCACTCCAAAATTAATAAAATGGTCACGAAAGGTTCAATCACGTTACCACGATTGTTAAAACTCTTGAGGCAGGTCCAGAACACAAAGATGAAACGACAACAAACGAACAAGGGGTCAAAGCGGACTAAAATAGCTATAGATAATGACGATTATATTATGAACATTCTTCTTCAGTTTATCAACGGAGAATTATCGGTTGGGAATACGTTGGAGAAATTAAGATAGACATTTTCGGCGAGTAAATACGCATCTATGTTTTTTTTTTCATTTAATTAAGCTTAATACATAATATAGGTACACGATAAGTCACGAATATTTAAATCAACCGGATGGTAGTACCACGGGTAACTAAGTAGATCACGGGTAATTTTGTTATATGCGTCCAATGAGCCAATCAGAGAAGTAGCGTCATAGGAAAACAAAATTTGCCATGACACTACCGGTAGTGCCAAGCAGTAGTGCCTAAGGTATAAAATGTTTGTGTGTCATATATTTATAAAGTTTAACAAAACTTAATATCAGAAGTAAAAATCATATTAAATCTTTACATGTATGGCTATCGCAGTAGATATCATGTGAGATAAAATTAAAATGTTATAGAATTACAAACATTATATTATTATATTAAATCTTTTTTAACAATTAAAAATTATATTTCCGGATGTATTCTAAACTCAAGACACGCCGAAAAGGAAACAAGTAATTTCAAATCATTTAAAACTATATCTCCAGTAAAATAAAACATAGTATCGCTTAAACCTTCGAACACTCGTGATTCGAGACACAATAGAAAGACAATAGCAGCCCGAAAGCCAGATGTCGTTTGGTCGTTGAAAGGTAAGATAGCTGGATACTGCTGCCTGTATGCAAGAGATTGCTGGTCCATTTCGGTGTGAGCCTTATTGTAATGAGAACATAATAAAAAAGTGATTTTGTTTCCTGGTAGTCAAACGTTCTCCCTATAGTGAACATTTTGACCATTTTGACCACCTGTTGGTCTAGTGGTTAGTGACTCTGACTGCTAAGCCGGAGGTCGTGGGTTCGATTCCCACCCAGAACAAACTTTGTGTGATGAGCATGATTGTTTGTTCTGTGTCTGGGTGTAATTTATCTATAATAAGTATGTATTTATAAATTATATAAGTATGTATATCAGTTGTCTGGTTACCATAGTACAAGCTCTGCTTAGTTTGGGATCAGGTGACCGTGTGTGAGTTGTCCTAAGATATTTATTTATTTATTATTATTTATTTATTTCTGCCAAGAAATTAAAAAAAAAGGTGTTCACCAAAATATTATTAATTTATGGCATAAGAAAAAAAAATATTGTTATTGCCATGCCATTGTTAACATCATCATAATGTCTACTGCGATTATTGGGTGAAAATCAGAATTATTAAAATTCATCAAAAGACGAGGCAGGCTTTTAAATTAAAAAGTATAAAATATTTGAAGAATTCTCTTCAGATGTTATAAAATTAACAGCTTCTAAAATTATAAATTAAGAAATTAAACTGCTCAATCTTGATATTTTAGTGCAAATTTCAAAATATGTGCCTTTTGTCATTATTTCAGACTAAGTAAGACCTTTCACATAGTGAATAGTGATATAATTTCACTATACTTACATTGGCACAAAACCAAGCTTTGAATAAAATTTAATGGAGTGTGAGTCAGCCTTCATACACAAATTAGATGCAGTAACTAAATGAATTAGATGTTACACTATGTAAGAATTATTATTAGCTTTATATAAAACTGAAATTTTGATTTACTACTATCTAATTTTAGGAAGGAATCCGTGACCACCATTCGTCCCAACTGTTGATACGCAGTTCTGCATTTAAAATTGACCAATTAGGTGAAGGAATGTCTGGAGCTAGCCAGTTAAAATCGTCTAAACGATCCCAATTATTTGAATTACGGTCCAATCCAGACATATTGAAATGCTTTTCTAGGTCTTCATAATACAAATTGTATGGAGCAGTGCATATCTCTGTACAATCTTCGACTATCCCCTTGCTGGTCACATGCAAGTAAATATCACAATTATTAGATGTGTGCATTCTTAGCTGCTGACAAGCGGCAACAAGCTTACAATTTGTGCACTTCTCCATGAATACTGAGGAAGTCACTGGTCCAGAAAGTATGATACAGTTGTCTAAGTTAGTTAAATGCAAAGTTCCCATGACGCCTTTTAGCCCAACAGTACAGTTTGTAAGATTTCGTAAAGCAACATCCCTCTGGAATAAGTCGTCATTCTCAAGCACTAATACTTTGTTCTTCTGTGAATCAAAACCAAACAGATTTTCATTCCATTTGTTGCTGCTAGTTTTTCTTGCAGCATCATTTTCATCGAGAGAGTCCTGTTTATCAGTATGTGACTTCGGAAGCTTTTTCCTTGAGAAGCCAAACTTTTTTCTGGGCACATATCTCTCTTCTAATTCATAGCATTGTGTTTGAAGGTTTTGCACTATACCCAAATATTTGCGCATGTTGAATTCCTTTAGGAAGAATGATGATGTGACAACATATTTTTGTAATTCGTTTACTTCTCTCTTTATGCTATCAAAATGTGGAGGCAATGCATTCAATTCTAATGTTGGAACTTGTGTCAACAAGTCTTCAATGTATTCAGATTTGATTTTAAATGCACCTGAAAAGAAATCTTCATTTTCGTCAGAAGCGTCTACTTCTTCCTTTGCCTTATGAGCCTTGTGTAGTTTCTCTAAGCGTTGTGCGTCGCGCCTACTTAATCTTTCTAAAACACTATTCCGGTCACTCATTTTCCCTTCTTTAACAATTCGTCAATTTTTTTATTAATTTCTGAGTTGTGATTTGCTGCTTCTTTTAATACACTAACAGTTTGATGACTCACTCTTCTTGCATCTGTATGTTTTGATCCTGTGTCGAACTATAACATAAAGATAACATTTCTTTATAATACCATATAAAATTTACATCAAAGTTAGGTCATTGTGAATCTAGTAGAGCATGAACAAGAATGTTGCTCCAGAATAGTAAATCTTTCCTCTACAATGCTGAAAACAAACAAACATAACCTTGCATACACAAACAATCAGAGTCAGAACCACTACCTCCAAATAATTGTATGGGAATCAAATCGGAAGGTTTAAACTTTGAGTTTGACTCAAAGTTTCTAAACCTTCCCACAGACACTGCACAAGCCGTGTTGCTAACTTTGTTATTAAATCAAGTTAAACACATATACTTAAAATTGTACTAGTAGTTATTAGACTAGATCAAAAAAGCCTAAAACCATGGCTTATGTATGACATTTGACTAAGATCTATAGAGGATATAGATTATGATTGAAATAATATATGCATGGCAAATGTGTGGTGACTTTGGTTGTGTCCCTCAAATGAAATTAATTTATAATGCTCCAATACTAAAAAAAGTATAAGTACTAATAAAAAAACAATGAATGTTGACTCAAAATGGATCAAACTTGGCGAACTGATAATTTTATGAATTTCATACTAATAATATTTAATTTCAACATGAATGATCAATGCGCACTGGTGTAAAGTTGGATTGTTTGCAGTTAGCCACATTTATATTAACTGATGAATTTAAACCAAATCAAATGTTTACGTACACAAGCCCCACAATAAGATCACAAAATTTGAAAACACATGCAGATTAGTCCCAGAAAACCATCAAATAAGATTAGCTAAACAATCAGTGACCACAATCAACAAATACTAATACAGATTTCAATATTGACCTGCTTAAGGAGTTCATCATCAGGTTTGACCAACTTGAACAGTGTGTAACCGAGGGTCCCAAACGTCACCACCCAAAAAGTGGCTCTAATACCAACAGACATCTCACCGCTAGTTTAAATTTCCCCTTCGTTTCTCCAAACAGCCTGATCTAGTTCACGGATTTTATTGTCAGCAACCGCTTCACCAAGTCCGTAGTAGCCTTCCAACACCCAGTTATAGTTCTTGAACATGTACAGACGGAAATCTGGAAATTATATATGAAGGTTTATGGGCTTTGTAGACCTAAGACTACCCACTGACCGACTTGCGTACATAATTACAGAGTAAAATAAAAAACAGCAATTTGGATGAATAAAACATTGCAAAATAGAAGATGTATGTAAAGTAAATATTAATAACTTGGGACAAAAATTATTGCTTACATTTTAAGTCAATCAAACAAAGCTGCAATTTTAGTTTTTGCTTTAGGTTTTACAAAAGAATGTGTCAGACTGACTGCACATGTTGACATTTAAGTTTTTTTTTGCAGCCGACGAAATATATTTCCGTCTCAACGTGAGTATTAGAGCTAAAGATAAATTTCTTTGTCCTTAAAATACACATACTTATAATAATATATAGAAATAAAAAAGTTCCCGTACTTACCTCTATCGGTGTTCAATTTGTACCAAAGACCGTACGATACGGCAAGACCAATTCCTTCCAATAGCAATGCACCTTTTATGCCCCAAGTAATATACCGTTTATAGGCAGGTTTTGGGGTCTTTGTAAGCATAATAAAAAAAATATAATATGAATTATTTTTTATAAATTCTGATATCCAGGGCCCGACTGAATCAAAATTACTCCATTGAATCACTAATTTCTCGACTCAACCAACTGAACTGACTCAACATTCTCACCTCACCTCACTCACTCGGTGACGTAAGGGAAAGATCGTTCGGAAACTCACAAAATTACAATGAAGAGTATTTTTTATCCCGCTATCGATAGGGCTATCGATATTGGGACTATAATACCTACTAGGTGTATTTTTGGTCTTGCTCAACTCGCTAGGTTATGGTTCTACCCATAAAAACAAACAACTTTTATTATGGGACCAACTCTGATATCTGGAAAAAAATTTCAGATTGTTTCATAAAACATAATGATCGGGAGGGCATTGAATTGAACTTCGAAACAGGAAACAGCTGATTTTTTTTACACATATTTCGAGGTCATGAAAGTATCGACCACTTATCAATAAGTCATCGATAGTAAAGCAGCTCTACTTTCTACTTTGTAAGTTGTGAGAGTTTGAATTTTTTCTGTAAGTGAAATATTTGTTAGCTAAAGGATAATTATTTTTCTCGAGTAACAGGTTGGATTCCCAGTTCAACCATGTAATTATTTAAATATCTATGAATGCAGTTTTAATTGTTTTTGACATTCAAATAGTCTTCATAAAGTAAAATATTTTATGTAAAATATTAAGGTATTTAGGGTACTTTGCCTCCATGTGGCGTAGCCGTGGGACACCCTTTATATTGCTACTGTGAAATATATTGCAGGTTCTATAGGCGTTAACTATGATAATTGACCACTGATCCATACGACCATGAATGCGGAGTTTAGGAATAAAATAAATAAAAATCATGCAGCTTTTTTATGCATCACATAAGTTCACAAGAAATAATGTAGGTATTTAACATTGTAACGATCGACGTTTTTAAACTACTTATACATTTTTTAAATCGAAATATTTTTAAAGGTACATAGCTGTATGTAGACGAGAAAGTCATTTAAATTAAGTTCAACTATAGTATTCGGTGTTATTCTTGTTCTTCTTCTTCTCCTTCAGTCTCTTCTTCCTCTTCTTGTTCTTCTTGACATTCTTCTTCACAATGTTGCGTCTCTGTGAGGGGCTCCTTCACACACGCGGGCGCAGGGTCCTGCATAAAGGTAATAAAAGTAAGTAAGGTAAATAAAAAGTTAACTTTATAGCCTGAGCAGACGAGGGACGTAGCGGCTGATAAAAAGTTCGAGATGTGCATTTATGAATACTACATTTAGTCCACCGTGCGCCGTGCAATACTGCACGTCTGCACCTCGCCTGGCGGACTGCAAGCGGACTTCAGCGGACAAAAGCAACTATAATGAAAGTAATGATAAGAGCGCACCGCAGATATTTCCTCCACCACTGGCTCTCGTCTGTGCGGGCCCTTAGGCCTAAACGATCATCATCTCCCTAGCCTTTTCCCAACTATGTTGAAGTCGGCTTACAGTCTAACCGGATGCAGTGAATACCAGTGTTTTACGTGAAACGACTGCCTATCAATTAGACCTCCACAACCCAGTAACTACGCTACACGATACCTCTTTTGTTAGACTGATCAGACTTTCCGGCTTACCCGAAACGACTGTCAAAGTTCTACGAATGACAACCGGGCGGGACCAACGACTTTACGTGCTTTCCGAGGCCCGGGATGTCAGTGATGTCCAAGATAAACTTTAGGAAGTACATATGAATTGAAAAATTCACATTGGTACTTGCCGGGATTTGAACCCACGACCTCTTACACGAGAGGCGGGTGATCCACTGGGCCATCACGACATTTCTAGGTCTACGATCAAGCTTGCAACTAATAAGTTTTTATTCGTTTTGTCAGGACACTTGCACTAGGTAATTATTGGACCTACTGCGTCTCAAATTAAATGGTACCAGTTAGAGTCCACGGCCATTTTATCCTTCTAAATAATTATTATTTAGCCGTCTCTAGACTACCGCCTTTTAATCAATCAATAACCCGTGTTCAAGAATAATAAATTTTTAAGTAATCATTCTCAACAACATCTAGACCTAGTAAACTCACCCCGATATGATTCCGGAATCGGATCTGGTAGCCATCTAATTTGCCCTCAATGCAGTCTCCCTCGCATTTCTGCCAATCCTCCCATTGAGTCATCGGGCATTCTGGAGATGATTCCGGGTCCACTGATGGCGCCGGCTCCTCTCTATTACAAATTAAAATGTGTTTTGACTGAATGTTTTCTACGTATATCCTGCTTCATATCTCTATTAACCTTTTAAACGTTTGGCTAAATATCAATTACCGTGCCCCTATCGCCAATTGAGTAATTTTTGTGTTAAACATTTCAATTCTTGAAGAGAGAAACATTAATTTAAGTACTTAATTGTTGTATGTAATATCTCTCAACAATAGTTTTAGGTACCACACAGTTCATAGGAAGAAAATGGAAGAGAAAAAAAACATGCATATAGACATTTACGTTGTCGTGGTAGTCGCAGGAGAATATGATTGTCTGTAATCCGTTTTCTTTTGCTCCTCCTCGTCACTGCCGCCATCTTCATCTTCGCCGGTGTCGCCAGGTTCAGCTTCACCTGTAAATTAACTTCTAAATAATCGAGTCTTTTATAATGAGCAAAGAATCACCATCTTTGCTGTTTTTTTACCCCCGCCCACTAGTCAACTGTTTTTATATTCACATGCTGAAAACCTGCTATTGTTTATTTTATCCCTGCTCTGCCTATAATTTAATAAATAAGTAAGTATTTTCTCGCTTGACAAGTGATTAGTTCACCAATCGGAGAGCTGCCAAATTATACTATCAAAAATAAAGGTTCCTAGTCCCTGTTTTGCTCTCGTAAAACTAGAAACGGATACCGTTTTTTTTTTTCATGCGGAAATTACTGTAACTTTTTTATATATTTATTATAACCATTGTAACACCTACCCGAATCTTCGGTAATAGCCATGTCTTCCGTGCAATTGGGGTTGTAATAAGTCCGTATCAAACTGAACACCAATCTTGCGAACGGTTTCACAAATTCCTTGGGTATGGTTGTGTCAATAAGCGCGCTGGAGATAGGCTGGGCTGGTGCTGTCGCCTCGTTTGATGACTGAAGTAGAAAGTACGATTTAGAATATAGACACAGGTATTTGACGTACTAAGGCACACAGTTGCCAATGCAAGAAGTTGCTCGGTGACACTATCAGCGTATGTTGTGGGATGTAAGGGCTGGTTATTTACCTAGAGGTGTAACCCGGTAAACCCGGATAGGTCGCAAAGCCTTACTCGAAGGGTCGCGAAGAGAAATTGTCACTAATATTTTATCAAAGTCATAACGAGTCGCCAGAACTTTTTTAGATGTCAGGGGGTCGCGGCTTCAAGATGTGCAACGAGCCAATATTTCGAGGGAATCAAAATGAAAAGAAGGTTACGCACGTCAAATTTCTTCCCACTGTCTGTCCCAGCATCCATGGGGTATAAGTTGAAGACTACTCTATCTGCCCACTCGTTCTTTTTGGCTTCACACAGTTCTAGGTTGGCGACTCCCAGGAACCAGTCAGGAGACGGCACAATAGCAGTGACCAGAGACACCAAGTGATGCTTTCTACTCGTTCTGAAGGTGGAAACTGTCTTCATAAATGTATCAGGTGGAGCTGTGGCCTTGATAATCGTTTTGACGTTGATGCCTAACTGTGAAAACATGAAAATTTATAATAATATAGAGTTATAGTTACTTACTTATTTTGTTTGTTAAAGCACGTCTCTGGAAGTAATGATCCAACTCAATTGTTTTTTAAATTAGTAATGTAAACTACGGTCTACGTTATCGCTGAATGCAATAAAATCCAGTTTCTTAAATAGGTACAGATATTATCATAGTATGACTAATAATTCTTGTGTCTTCTATTACCTCATGATAAATTTCGACCTCCAAATTGGTAGTGTTTCCTTGTTCAGCTAGGAGCTTCAAGCCCTCACTGGCTTCTGAGTTGAATTTGTAAAGACTGAAGTCCTTGCTGTGTGAGGCTCCAACGACGTCACTAAACCTTGCCACCACTTCATCTGGAGGATACATAGTTGTGTGCGTGTTGTAAGACCACATGCCCTCGAAGGTCAACTGTTAAAAAAAAGAAATAAACCAAACGGTCTGTAGGTCTCCTTCCGTTATCTCATGGCTATAATCAACTAATCACGTACGTACCTATATAAAATGTATTACCATGAACCTAAATAAATTTTCAATGATCTCTTTAACCAGATCTTTATATCTTTGAAACTAATAAAAAGTTAGTCAATTGAGATGACATTGCTACACAAAATTCAAGGGGCTTCGTATTTTGGCAGATCATAAAAAGTAAGTGGTGTACGAGACAATATAGTATCCAATGTATCAATTACTTTTTTTTTATTTATTTATTTTATTTATTCATTCATCCACTTAAACTATCCTTACAGGTATTACCCTAATGCGACAGTTCAGATTTTTTTTACACTAAACATATTTTACACCTTAATACTATTTAACTAAATATAAATGCATATAAGCATACTAAAACACTTATTATTTACTTAATCTACAACACATAATCTACATAACTAATAACAAAAAAAAATTATTTAATATGTTTAAAACATAGAATAAACAGTAGTGCCTTTGTGAATTCACTCCTGCCACATGTAAATATATCTATTACAACTTGCATCTCATTGATAGTGTGCACAGCTCTGGTTAGGGGTGCCTTGGCTAGCAGATTAGTTCTGGCTGTAGGGACCAGTAGCAGCGGCGGACGTCGCCTCCTCCACACGTAGCGGTCCGGCACACACAAACTCAAGCGCTGCAATACTCCCGGGTTTGTCTCCACTCCACGAAGCACCTTCACCAAGTAGACAACCAGAGTAAACTCGCGTCTGACTTGTAGTTGATTATAGCCAACCATGCCTAGTACAAACAGAGAAGGGTACATCAGTGGGTAAAACGGGTATACCCCGTACAACTTCAGGTACAAATGGCGCGTGAATTTGTTCTGGACACGCTCTAACATTACGGAGTACTTAGCCTCATGTGGAGCCCATATGATCGCACTATGTTCCAGATGACTCCTGACTAGTGCGTCATACAGGACCCTAACAGCCGTAATGTTTGTGAAGCTTCGAGTTTGTCTCAGAACAAATCCTAAGTTTCTATACGCTTTCTTACATATCCTAGTTATATGATCACGGAACGACAGATCTGGAGTCATAACAACACCTAGGTCTCGCACCTCCGTGACTCGCTGCAATGGCGCTGCGTCTACCACGTACTCATGCATTAAGGGTGCACGAGCACGGGAGTAACTCATCAACGAGCATTTGGACACGTTGAAGTAAAGTTTATTTTCATGACTCCATTGTACTACTCGATCTATGTCTTCCTGTAAGCGACTGCTATCAGACTCCGACTTAATCTCAAGCAGCAACTTGAGGTCATCTGCAAATAATAAACAAGAGCCGTGTCTTACGACCTCCGGTAAGTCGTTTATCATTATTATGAATTGCAGAGGCCCCAAGTTGCTGCCCTGACTTACACCACTTCTAGTGAAATATAGATCTGATTCACACCCGTTGTAGTCAACGTACTGTTGTCTGTTTTGCATATAACTAGCGAGAAACTGCAAAAGATGTGGGGTACATCCGACCTCTGCTAGCTTACGCAATAAGATGTCATTGTCGACAGTGTCAAAAGCTTTTCTGAAGTCGAAATAAGCTGCGTCGACTTGTACCCCAGCATCCACTGCCGGCACCACCTGTCCCATAAAGTTAAGGAGATTGGTGGCAGTGCATCGCCCCGGACGGAATCCGTGCTGCGCATCCGATAACTGTCCGCGCACTTGCTCTTGCATACAGCGCTGAATGGCAGACTCGAACACCTTTGCCGGAGTCGAAAGCACCGCCACCGGTCTATACCCACTAATGTCAGCTCCCGCCCTGCCTTTGGGCACTGGTATGACTCTTGTAATTTTCCACTGAGCTGGGAACTTCGCAGAATAAAGACAAATGTTAAATATATGTAATAACGGCTCCGCTAATACCCTACCACAATCTTTAAAAAGGAAGGCCGGTATGCCATCGGGACCCGCAGAGCGCTTAGGTTTAAGGCGCTCCAGTGCATTTCTAACATCCTTAAGATTTAGATAATCAATTTGCACCCATGCAACACCAGTGTTCCGCGCTTCCGCTGCCGCTGCCGTTGGGTCTAGTCGTGGCGGCGTACTACTGTATACCGACTCGAAATATGTTGCGAATTGTTCAGCACACTCCTCGTCCGACAAATGTTGACCGTCCTTTATAATTACCGGTCTACTAGACTCACTTTTTTGTGACCGTATGTATTGCCAGAATGACCTAGGGTCTTTCGCGAACTGACACTGAATTTTATGTTGATGTTGTTTGTGTGCATTTTCTATGGATTTTTTAACAATTGCCCTATATTTAGAATATTCATCGTAATCACTATTTAATTTTGTTGTCTTAAATATTTTATGTAGCCTAGCTTTAAATTTTATGTTTTTTATTATTTCGCTCGTGTACCATTTCGGATATGTATATTGTTGCTTTACCGTAAATGTTTTCCTAGGAACACTTGAGTCTAAAATGTGATATATTTGCTCATAAAAGTACTTTAAAATTTCTTCCATATCAGTCATCTCTAACATATTGGTCCAGTCAGCAGATGCTAACATAGAATAGAGTAATTCATAATCTGCTTTATAAAAATTCCAGCGCGGTCTAGTAGTAGTACGTGTGTTACCGAGTACGGAGTCGGAGGGGACGGCGGGGCGCGGGGCGGCCGCACCCGCGAGCCGCACGCTCGCCGCGAGCGGCGGGTGATGCGCGTCCACGGGCACGAGCGACCCGTCCGCCATCGCTACTGACACCTCGCCACAACCTGAACTTAATATTAAATCTAATTGCCTATTTAAACAGTTAGGGATATTATTGTGTTGAGTGAATTGGCAAAAGCACACAAAGTATTCATAATAGTTCATCACATTGATAGGGCAAGAATATAAATTGAAATCGCCTAATACAATTATCTGTTTATATTTCGTACACATTTTTTCTAATGTGCTAAACAAAACCATATAGTCATTTTCCGCACTACCGGGGGGAATATAAATCACCGAGCATAAAAACAAAAATCTTTTATTTAAATGAACGGTTGCACTGATTATTTCGAAAACGCAGGTATTTATACATACATCACTCACATGTACTTGTCGCAACTCCAAACGGTTTGTGGCCACTAAAAACGCTCCTCCCTGTTTTCGACCGTCCGCTCGGTCACAGCGAAGTATTTGGTAACCCGGTGGGATTATTTCCTGATCATGTATTGATTGATTGCAGCCTGACTCTGTAATTGCGTATAAATCTGAATCTATTGCTTCTATGTTGTTTCTAAACTCAACCAACTTCGTTCGAAGACCTCGCACATTTTGATAAAATATATCTATGGTATTAAATCGATTTGTTTTTGGTGTAGTTTCGAAACCAAATCCATTCATTGAATTCGGCATTAATGGGCCAAATGTCGGGTTGATTCAATTTCTCAAACCAGTTTTCAGGCACTCCTATTATAAATGATGAGTAGTCTCGTTCAGTTTTATGGTTAATTTTGTCGACTTTTATCTGTACATCTGGGCCACATACCCGCTTCAGATGATCGACTACAGCTTCAATAGTAGTCTCAGGATGCAATCGCCACACATGCAAATGTTTTTTTCGTTCCGTAGCTTGAATAGCCTTCAGCTCCTTATTGGTTCCCACAGACACATTTTTAGGTGGTTTGTTATTTTTTTTCTTCCGAGTTACAGGAGTCCAGCCCAATTCAGTACCAGATCCCTGACCATTCGTTTTATCGTCAGGAGCACTCGTCGCCGGACTAACGACCACATCCGTAGCCGTTACCGGTAAAGCGGCAGATTTCGTGGCCACACCTTCTTTTACTTTTTGCATTTTGGTGGTGTGTTGTTTGGATGTTTTAGGTATTTTATGACTAGAATTGTTTTGTTGATTAACAATTTCAGCATATGTAGAACCTGATGGGGGGGGAGGAGGATTGGCTACTATATCGCATGTTAAGTCCTGGGTTTGTGTCAGCTTACTGTGTACTTTTTCTTCTAGTACTTTTATCAGTTGCATGATATTATTCAAATCAATTTTTGTTTGTGTGAATTGATTCAACAGAACAGTTAGGGTCTCAGCTTGGCTGTCCATTCGAGCCGTAATTTCAGCTCTAAATTCCCTTAATTCCTCGAGTAGAATTGAGTCGTTGTCCAGTGTTGGTGAAAACTTAACCTGACTACCTCGCTGTGTATTGATGTTATTAACGGGTGTGGTGGTGATAGCAGTCTTATACATCGGTGTCTTATTGGTGATCGGGGTGCCAATGTTCCCTTTTTTAGGTCTCGAACAAATACATTCTGGGCATTCCCAAGCAATTTTATGTTGTTCAGTAAACGACTTGAATGTATCTAAACTAACTTCAACACACTCTATATCATATAGTTTCTTACATTTTCCATTAGAACATTCCATATAATAATCTGATATTAATGAACCACAAGCTCCGCAGTTCGGCATTGTTTTGGTTTTTGAAATCAAATTCAACACCCACAAACTGCAAATAATAACGTCGCTCACTCCGCACGTATCTTATGTAGGTATGGCGTGACAAGGATGCAAAATTTATTCGCAGCCTGTCTCTATCCTCGAGAGGTGAGGAGGAGCCTACCTCCGCTGTCGATCACTCCGCGATGTCGCGCACGCACTCTAACTGCTTCACTGCACTTTAGTCCTAGTTTTACATAAAGTCGTTACACATTAAGGGTCACTATTGCATACATTATTACTCCAAAAAGAAATTGGGTAAAATAAATCAACGAAAAACACGTCCGCACTGTCCGCGCGCTAATCGCAACATTACATCTGTTTAGGTATGAGTATGTGTGTATTAGCCGCAATAAAAGCCAATAATACACGTTGTTTAATAGTAAGTACCTATGTACTTACTATTAAACAACGTGTATTATTGGTCTTGAAAAACCCCGCCAGTAACCAACGGAACCAACTTTGAAATCGCGTAAAAATATCAGCTGTTTCTATCAAAAGTTCAATGCCCTCCCGATCATAGTGTATGAAACTATAAAACAGCTGATATTTTTTTCGAGATTTCCAAGTTGGTTGATAACAAAAGTTGTTGATTCTTTAAATGAGTAGAATCATTTCTTAGAAGGTTTTTCAAGACCAAAAAACACGTTGTATAATATCTTGAACCCACCTTATAACTGGCATCCTCACACACTTGACAGTTGTCGTTTTCCATCGGCTGCATGTCGTGTGCCTTCCTGCGATCCTCGCAGATACGTTTAGACAGCGGTCCCTCGTAGTTGTACCACACGTCTGGTTTCACTGCCACCAATGCGAAGACATTTACGCATTTATTGTCCTTCTCAGGAGCTGTCCATTTCGCCTGGTCAATAGTCACGAGAGAACTGTATATTATTATTCAAAGTCTTAGACAAGCCTCGAACACTCTTCTAGTAAAACGATTTACAAAAACCAGCAAAGTTCTAGTGGGACTCCGGACTTGCGTAAATAACGTTTCTCGTATTGTTGACTAAAAATAACCTCCTTTATATTTTTCAAGAAATTATATTATCAATTACTAGGTAGTTTAAATATACAGCGAACGGACAGAGAAATTACTAACGAACAGATACTGAAATACTCAGCATCTATTGTGTATGAAGTCCTAAAAAGCTTTAAATATTACATCGCGTTACTGGCCTGTATGTTCCAAGACATATTGCTCCAGTTAGTAGCTAAATTAATAATGAAATTTATCTATAATATGTATGTATTTATAAATTACCAGCAACTCTATCTCTGTACCAAATTTCATTAAAATCAGTTCAGTGGCTGAGAGAGAGTGGCAGACAGACTGAGTTACTTTCGCATTAAAATTTATAATATTAGTAGGGATAGGGATATAAGTATGTTTATCAGTTGTCTGGTTACTATAGTACTACTAGCTCTGCTTGGTTTGGGATCAGATGACCGTGTGTGAGTTTATTATTATTATTATTTAGCTACGATTGTTACAAGAACTTACCTCAACCCAAGTCTTGGGCGTTATATCAGACTGTATTACAGTATTATTGCAAGTGGTCAGTAACTTGGTATTGTTAGAATTTCGGAGTGGTTCTAGCTTTCCAGCACTCAGCAGAAGAGGTTTCCTGGGGTTGTTCTTGTTCTCCGCCGTGTCCTCTCGGAGGGATATCGTGAAAGCGATGAAGGTAGATACCCCGTCGCGGGAAGATAGGCGGACTACAAAATAGGATAAGAACACGTTAAAGGTCTAGACTACTTACTTATGGTCTTTCGAGATATCATAGTGCATAGTGTAACAGTTCCCTCTTCTCGCGAACTCCCTTGGTTGGTTACACCACTAACTTCAAAATTCTGGGTTATTAATGGAAAATTCCGATAAAGAGTTATTTGTTTTGTTAGAGAGGTCAAATATAGGAATCGAAAAAACTCAGGAATCTATGTTCATTGATACTGTTCCAAATTCAGAGCATTTATTTCATTCAGGCACTTATGAATTGCCAAAGAATTCTCTTCATCAGACACAAAACTTTCAAAGGCAGAGTGGCTTTACACAATAAACAAAACTACATACCGGTATATTCTTCTTTCGGGATGTACATATCCTCTCTGAGGCCAATCACATCGATCATGAAGCGGTTATCAGGAGGTAATGAGTCCGTGGTGGTTCCCAGAGGCCGTCGGTCACATACCTCATAGCTGCACAGGCAGGTGTTTAGTAATATGGTCAGGTATAAGGCCTGGAGGGGACCTAAAACCAAAGGTATGTAAGTTGCGCCTGCACTGCATAATTCCATTGAACTGTTTAACTTCCATTAGATTTAACATTTAAAGAAAACTTTTTAGAATTTCCAGGTGGTATGTTTTTCGCACTTGACAATGAAGTAAAACAACTGTATTGTCTATTCTATGCCGCAAAGGACATTTTTATCTCATGGAGACTTGGAGAGTCCACTGTTGAATAAATTGATTGTGCACCTTATTTACAAACAAAGAAGCGTACAAAAGTGCTTAGAGAAAATAAATCAGAACTTACCGAAAAACTTCAAACGCATTTTCACTCTTATTTATTCATGAATGTACTTAAAATAGGTGCCATATGGTCACAGGTCGTCGTGTTACTAAACTGTTCATACACAATTAGTTTAATAGTCGCGCTGCATCTCCCGTGCTTATTACTTTATTAAGATTAATTAGTACTCTGGATTATGCTGCCAGAGGATTCCAGACCTTAACGTGTCGACATAATGCGATGTTAGAGTAATGACGTAAAATACCATGAATAGGTTGATATTTTTGCGGGTACAGTTATTTATAGGATTGTTCTGGAAATAAGTACGTGACCTGCGGTCTTGGACCTCGTACCGAGACTAAACTTTATGCCATGTCATAATGATTAGTCGCTGATACTCCATGTTTACACCTCGGGTTTAATAAGTCTTAAATACAGTCAGATTTCGTTATATATACATTACATAATAGTTTCAGATGTCTGCACCATTCCAATCTTTTATTTAATATTTAATTGTTCATAGAATTAGACAAATCCGCCGTTTAAAGAATCTGCCTTTTCAGAATTCACCGAAAGTAGGTTTAAAACTTCTTCGGGGATAAAGAAAAAAACAAATAAAATGTATTGTAATCATTATTATTATAATAGTATGCAATAAACAAAGGATTGTTATCTCTTAAACCGCTAAATATAGGTATTACGTTCGTACAAAATATCCTAACCAAAAAACACCAAGCCCCAAGGGCTGTTCAATAAAGACCCGTCAGATTCAGCCGTGAAGATACATTCGTTTGATTAAATTTGACTTTAAATCTCTTCTCTTCGAATTCCATTTTCCTCCGGGTGGTATCGGCGCCATGATTCGGCGTTCGACTGAAAAAACATAATTTTTAAAGTTAAAAGTATGTGGCGTAACTATAGGATGGTGAGACCGACTGGGGAAATGACTCGATCCTCCGGACGGAATAGGTCCCCGGCCGGACATAAAGGGTCCCCAGCCAGATGTGGGCCCCATACGCCTTGATGACAGCTACAGAGACCCCGAATCTAAATAAGATAGGGTCGTAACTTGGTGTGGGATGGGCGGAGCGATAGTCTGGGGCCTAGTTGAATTCTGAAAGACCTTTTTTTAGACGCTCTTTAAGTATGTCTGCTGATATTTAAATTCGGATTTTACTCTTCACTTTGCGTTAGTTTTTATAATATCTAGGACTCAATACAATAAAATACCTGTAATATCCTCTTCATCATCTTCGGCATTGGTAGTGCACTCGTCTTCGCAATTTTCCGTTTGGAAAGTTTCGAAATAGGTTTTGCAGAGCTTATTTACTTCTTTCAGTTTATGGTGGTGCTTTGCCTGTTGCAGAAAAAATAATAATCTTACAAGAGCAGAAAAAAGTTAACAAATTATGTACCTAACATATCTTGGAACAACTTACAGTCATCCGAATCCAAACTAGCAAAGCCTCTTCTATGGTAACCAGATAATTGAAACATAGTTACATAGATATTATAAAAAAACTAGCTGCGCCCGCGGTTTCACTCGCATCTTTGGTTAATACTCCGCTCCCGAAAGGCGAAGAGTGCCCTATATAGCCTTCCTCAAAAAAAATCAAATCCGACCAGTAGTTCCTAAGATTAGCGCGTTCAACCAAACAAACTCCTTAGCTTTGTAATATTACAGACAGACAAACAATCAAAGACTCGTCCTAGGATGGAATCGTATCCACGACCATCACTAATAGTCCAGTCATTTTAGGCATTTCAAACCCTAATCTGCATAAAAAAATCCTAGTGAGAATTTTTGTATCTACCTTTACCACAACGCTGTGATGAAGATGTGAAAAATCGACATTGATATCGTGCCGGTTAAAGAAGTTATAGGGGTCAAAAGTCACGGAAAACAGTTTTTTGCAAATATCTCGCGATGTATTGCTCAGAGGACAATGGTGGTCTTTATGAAATTGATTATCGTAAAATGATCCGCAAAAACTGCATTTTTTGTAAAGTTAACAGTTTTCCGCATATGAAACCTAAAATTACTGGGCTATAAACATTAGAACAGGCTAGGTGCTAGGCAAGAGTAATATTACTGTTGGACTGGTTCTAGGCAGAAAACGCCCAAATCATTGCACTTCTTACTTACATGAGGATCATAGTTTTCCACAGGCACCCCATCTACCAGATGGTATCGTTCCCTCCATCGGTACCCTGTCACCTTCCCGTCTACACACTCTCCGTCGCACGCACTCCACTCCTGCCATGGCGACAGCGGACACTCCTTTGAAAAATCTGGAGTGGTAACATCAGAGGGCGGTGCTTCGCTGTTTGGACAAAAGTATCGTTTTAACTAAGTGAAACTAGCTATTTGGTTGTGGCTCCCCCAAAGGTTGCGTGCAACTAGCCAATTTAGCACCAGCTTAGTTTGACCACAGAAAACTGCATGTCAATCGGTCAAGCCGTTCTGGAGATTGGTGTGCGCACATACAACCTCTCACCCTAAACGCATACACCTTCTCCGTTCGGTTGTGTATAAAAAATGAGCAATGTCATTGGTGATTTTCATAAGTTCGAGGCGAATGAAGCTATAATTTCGCCACTATTACTACAACTTTAGGTATTAAATATGACTCAGTCTTATAATGGGCGATTATCACGCTGTCCCGCATCACGCTTCATATTGCACGCGTACTTGTGGAAGTGCAGATCTGCATAAACGCGCGGGTTTTCTACGCACTCACGCGCGTAGTTGCGTTTTGTGGATTCACGCCGCTCTGACCCATTTCATTTAAAACCACGCTCGGCACTGAGAGTGCATGTCGTTGCGTGTCGCCCCGCAACTACGCGCATGGATGCATGTTTCTCCGCTTGTAGGCGAAAACTGCATTAACGCGCGTGGATGCATTTTCGTTTCGGTGCGTTGGACTGTGCGTGTTTTCTATACAAACGGAATACTACAAGCAAAGTTAAAACACGCGTTCACGCGCCACGCTGCGTGGTGCGAGGTAGTGTGATAATCGCCTTAGTGAAAATTACTTTCCTAAGCCTACTTTAATCAGTCCAAAAATACAGTTTATAATGCGGTTCGATGAATGAAATAAGTAATCATGACAAATGCTGTGAATTGATGTGAATGGTGTGTTCTAGTCTACTTATATTACTTATCCACAACTAAACCTCACCGCCCGTCCTCGGCGCTATCTAGATGTGTTTGATACCTGGATGGCTCTGGAGGCTCCGGTTTAGCCTCCTCACTCGCCTCAGCCTCAGATGCTTCTTCGGAGGATCCTGGTGCCTCTGTTTCTGGCGGATTTTCTACAAGAATGACATAGTTTTAAAAGTTTGCTATATGAATTGTGCTCTATTTAGTTTTCTACATTAATTAACATTTTTTTTTTGGTGAGTCGGAAATCATCCAATGACTGCAGCTCCCGTCCTGGGTGCGGCGGGAGGGCGTGTCAGACTCTTACTGGCTAAAACCCACTCATGTTCCTTCGATTGCCCTTTATGTTCCAGGGTCACGCACGGTAACTATTATAAACATTCCCCAACTACATAGATTACATACATAAACTAACACTAGCTTTTGCTTGTAACTTAGTTTGCGTAAGAAAGAAACAAAAAGTAGCCTAAGTCATTCTCCATCTCTACAACTATCTTTACTTAAAAAGAAACGCCAATTCGTCGCTCCGTTTTGCCGTGAAAGAGATTTCAACTACATTGGAAACAGACAGCTATTGTATAATTGTATACAAGATATTTTACATTGTTTTTTACATGTGCATAAAGTTTTCAAATAAATAAATAAATAAATATTTAAAATTCTGACTAGCATACTATTCCTCACAAAACGTCATACATATACACAATAATGTTAAGATTTAAGCTTTATAATCATTGTGCTTGACTTACCTGTATTTTCTTCTTCTCCTTCTTCACATTCTCTGTGATAAGTTCTAATCAGTTTAATGTTGAACTTTCCAAATGGGTGCATATCTTTCATATCAACCTCGTAGAAAGGAGAACTTTTGTCATAAGAACTCATTTCAACACGACCTACTGAATCTGGGGGATACGTTATGATTTTAGCAGCCTGAAATCGGAAAATCGTATCATTAAAGTTACCGGTACAATACTAAATTCGAAAGAGTGATTCTGGTCATAAACAGCTTTGCTTACTTCATATGACACAGCGCTGTTCGTGCCTGCATCCCAAGGATAAAGATTAAGTTCTCTTTCAGTCAGCCAAGTGTTGTTTGCCTGACAGAGTTCAAATCTAGATACTCCTAAGAACCAATCAGGAGATGGATGAAAAGCTATGACTGCCGAGAAAAGATGGTTCTCTTTGTTCACGCGAAAGAAGGAGTATGTGGGTAACGACATCTTCCGGAATCCGTGGCCTTTTCCTTTTATTACAGTCCGAACTCCATCGCCGATCTGGGAAAGAACAAGCGTTTAAAAGAAGAAGATCGAAGTCGTTTTCATATAACTGTAAAGTTTTATTTTTATCACCCTAAAGTGCATTTCTCACCTTTTCTCGAATTTCAGTTTCAAGGTTGCTGGAGTTGGCGTGTTCTGCAAAATCCTTAAACCCGTCCGTGGCGAGAGTTCCCGGCATCCACAGGATATAGTCGGCATTGTGAGAAGCTCCTACTAGATCGCTGTATTTTGGAACCCAGTCATTCTCAGGGAACATATATGGATGGGTGTTCCTGGACCATACCCCGGTAAAGGTCAACTAAAATGGGATGTAATTATTTTTAGGATTCCGTAGGCCTTTATCCTAAAACTACCGAGTTTAAAATGTTAACATGCTGCTTGGCTCTATTTTCTTAAAAAAATGATTAGTAATTTCAGACGTAACATTATTTTTTTACTTGGCGCCTGATAATGTGGAGCAAACTGCCAGCAAAGAGATAGAAGAAAAATCCGACCTTACCTCATATTTAGCTTCATCGCAGATCCCGCACTCTTCGTTGACCTGTGGAGCCACATCGTCAGGCTGCCTCAAGTCCTCGCACACCTTCTGAGTGAGAGGGGCTCCGTCCTCGTACCACACTTCGTCATTCACTGCCACCATCGCGCGCAGAGTAACACATCCATTGCCAGAGGCTGGAGCTTGCCAGTACACCTATCGAGAAAAGTCAGACCCTGAACCATCTTTCTTTCCGGGGTTGCGGAATGTTTATAATAGTTACGGTGACCCCGGAACATAAAGGGCAACCGAAGGAACATGAGTGGGTTTTAGTCAGTAAAAGTCTGATACGCCTTCCTGTCCCGCCCAGAAGAAGTCATTTGATGATTTCCCACTCACAAAAAAAACCATCTTTCATTTATATTGGTTTTTAAGCCAAGCCATCCATTTTGGGAGGATTTGCCCTAATCGCTACGCTGAACAAGCTGGGTGGTGGTCGCGTCCGTCGCGTGGTGGCAGAAGTATCCCCCAGCTAGATGGAGTAACGACGAAGGGCAGTTGGCAGCATGCTACAGCGATGCGTGTAACGTAGCCGAATATCGGGCATCACGTTACTAAAGATCGATTGGCGACTCAAAATTCCTTTTTATGTTTTTCTTTTATTGGTGTCAATGATGTCCAGAAAACACACTATCAAATAAGGTAAGTTAGATCCGTTATACTGGAGAGGGTAGTTGTGACAACGAAGTTAGAATTGTGGCAAGTTGTTAATGCAAAATGCGCGGAAGCGTTTTTTGTTTGCAGAACTGGTGATGGCGATGATGATGACGATGGATATGTGTTTATATAAATAATATGAAAAAATTACCTCAACAGATGATTTATAGGAGCCCATAGCCTGTTCGACGGAGTACAAACATCTGTCGCTAAACTTAGCAGTGACTGTATTTAAGGGCCTCAGTTCTCCTGGGAAAAGTGATACCATTCGCCTCGAATTTCTTGGGTCTGGCTTGACATCACCTTCCGCGGATATCATGAAACTTGTAAAATGAGACTCGCCGTCAGTTGCTGATATTTGAACTGAAATAAAACCAATAAACTTGAAGCTATAATTATATCTGTGAATTAAAAATATGTTGATTAGCAATGGTAAAACAGCAAGCACGCAGAGTTTTAGGTTCATAATCTCGTGTATTTCTGTAGCTTAGTAGGTATAGTTAAGCACTTCAGTAAATAATACTTGCCAAGAATCACACATTTTCGTAAACTGTATATACTTATATCAAAAGTTACCTATATAAAGTTGTTTAGGAATATAGGCATTACTAGTAATGCCCAGAACTTTCAATTCAAAGCGCCCGTCCGGTTCTGATGCTTGGGTAGTAGACCCATACGGTTTTCGGTCACATCGGAAACTAATTACAGTTTGTAATACCAATAAAGAAATAAACAATTTCAAATAAAAAAATAAACACATTTTAGGATTAAGAACAGTCCTGTCTTCTTGACGAACTCATCTAGATTAAGTGAACTGGAGCATCGTTATTGAAGCTGTTAAACTTTAGGTGTGTGGTAATAGAGCAACATAAGATCGAATATCATAAGGGATCGTATTGCTGACCTAATTAGCTAGATTAAAATGCATTGTCTTCAGGGTTATTTGTATGTACATTTATGCAGGCTGCGAGGTTTTCATTCTGTATGTATAGGTGTCGAAAATTAGATATTGGAATTTTTGAGAATATTGGAAGAAATTTGTAGTCGGAATGAATTTGATAAGTACCTATTATATAAATAAATAAAAATTCTTTATTGATACAGAAACCTTTGACTTTGCTTAAAGACTAGGATACATAGCTTGATTAACTAAAGGTTGTACACATAATGTAACCCTGACTCCTAAACTAGGTGATCCTGTGACTTAGGAGTCAGTGTTCTGCTGACACTGTCATACCAAAAACCTTGTGTTGTGTTCTGACATTACAAAAAATAGTCATGTACCTTACAGGTTACAAAATAGGTTTAAAAAAAATTTAAAATTAAGAATTAAAAACTAACAACAGATAAGGAAGGAAATTACGGAATAGTTATAGTAAACGACTCGTTGAAGGTGTAAGATTGAGGATGTAGATGTTAGAGTGAGAGGATATGTATGTGAGGGTGTAATGTGTGTATGTAGAACTTTGTGAATGGTAGTGTTTGGTGTTTAGGTGAGAGTATTTTAAAGCGTTTGAGATTGTGTTGAGTATGTGTTGCTGAAATGTTTCATATTAGTTGAGAAATTGCAATGTTTGACTGTTTATACGACTACTGCTGGTGATGTTGTATTTCTTCTGTTCGTTTGTAGTCTTGATCGAGTAGCCAACTTTGGACTTTGCTTTTAGCTTCATGCTGATTTAGCCCAGCTATCCGAATGGCTTTACATACATTTTTGTAAATTATGCTGCTAAGAACATAAAACTGGCGCCTGGCGAATGCAGTTTTGTGGCGTACAGACGGGCATACATTTTTTGCTTTGCGCTTAGCGGGGTCGGGCGGGGGAATCACCTTGTGTTTTCTGAGAGTGGCTCGAAGTACAAAGAGCTGTCTCACAGTAAGTAATTTGGTGTCAGTGTACAACTCAGTTGTAGGGAATCTATATGATTTACCATACATCACTTTAAGTACAGCTCTCTGTGCTCGCTCCAATACGATGAACCTGGTTTTTGCTGCTCCTCCCCATACCGGGATGCAGTAAGTGATAACGGACTGACAGAGTGCCAGATAAACCATTTTTAACGTATTAAAATCAGCGCAATGTCTCAGAGATTTAAAAATATAGATGAGTTTTCTGACTTTTGATGCAGTGTTATCAATTTGGTTGTACCATTTCAGTCCGTCATCAATCACTACACCCAGGTACTTTGTATAATTGACACGGGTAAGCTTTGCACATGAGCAGGAATTGGAATTAGAGCATGTATGTGCTGTAATTACATATTCTGATGGAGCTTTATTTCTGTAATTTATAAAAAAGGGGATGAAGTTGGTTTTTGCCACGTTTAGAGTGAGTAGGTTAAGTAGCAACCAGTTCATAACTGTTTTTAAGGACTGTTCCGCAGTGCTCTTTACCTCGCTCCAAGTCTTACCATATACCACAATCGCGGTGTCATCAGCATAGGTGAAGATTTGTGATTTATGTAGAGGCAGCGTGCACAAGTCATTTATATAGATTTGGAAAAGTGTAGGTCCAAGCACGCTGCCCTGCGGAACTCCGTACGTCACAGTTTTTTCGTCTCTTACGCATGTATTGATTTTAACGGCCAGTTTTCTATTTTGTAGTTAATTCTTGAAGAGGTCAAGAGCAATGCCACGGATACCAATACACTCGAGTTTGTAGAGAAGGGTGGGAACAGAGACTGTGTCAAATGCCTTTTTGAGATCAAGGAAGATGCTGACGCATTTTTGTTGTTCATCTAGCTTTTTTGATACGAACTGAGTTAGGTCAATAACTGCGTCTTCAGCGGAAATTCCTTTTTTAAATCCATACTGATTGGGTGCTATAATATTATATCTATTAAGGTAATTTACTAGCCTACCGTTTATTAACTTTTCCATAACTTTAGAGAGCGCCGAGAGAACAGATATGGGTCTATAATTATTGACACAATCTCTGGTCCCGCTCTTATGAATCGGGTGAACTAAGGCCCTCTTAAAGGGTTCTGGGAATACACCTTTTGTAATAGAGATGTTAATAATGTGCGTTATTAGAGGGACTAGAGTACTCCGACAGGCTCTCAACAGGGTAGTAGGTATACCATCCCAGCCAGTTGCACTATCCTGTTTAAGGTTCATGATGATGGACTCCACCTCCGATTCGTCTACTTCAAGGATTACAAAGGAGTTATTAGAAGATATTAATTTGTTGGGCTGTAGTGAAGTTGCAGGAATTTTAGAAGCTAACTCAGCTCCAATCGTGGCAAAGAAATGACATATAGTGTTAATTGCAGCCTTTGGATCAGCCTTAGTATTCAGCAATTCTGTAGGTGGTGCGCATATTTATTTTTGTATTTGTGATGTCTTTTATTTTATTCCATAGTGCCTTGGGATTATGTTTTGCTTGACTTAGTTCGTGTTTATCATGTAGCGTTTTAAGTTTCCTTAGAAGGCCATTGCAAAAGTTACGATATCTTTTATAAGTAGTTTGTAGGATCAGGTTATCGGGTGATTTGCGTGCTTTTTTATGGAGTCTATCTCGGTAGCGAATGCACCTCAATAGACCGGGGGTAATCCACGGTTTTATATTTCTGTTTATTTTGGGAACGTGAATTATTTTTGTATGTTCATTAATGATATTTTGAATAGTACTTATTAGAGCGGAGGAGGCAACATTAGGGTCATTTGTGGCTAGAACTTGGGAAAAATCCTGGCGTTCTATATCAATTTTAACACTTGGGTAATCTATCTTAGGAATTTTATTTGCCGGGATTGTATGTTTAGACAGTTTTGTGTCATCGATTTTCACAAGTAGCGGAAGATGGTCAGTGATGTGGGAATCTAAGATAAGTACAGTTGTAGTTTTATTGGTTTTTAAGATAACATGGTCAATACAGGAGTTTATTCTTGTTGAAATAGAATGACCCGGTAGTAGGCCATGAGTAGCACTAAGATTTAAATAGTTGACAGAGCGTTCATCTGTACTGGAGGGACCGATGTCAATATTGGTGTCACCGATGAGGCATATATTTTTGTATTTGGTGAGGGAGGTAAATATGTTGTCCAAACTATTTAGGAAGAGCTCAAATTCTTGTTTTGTATTATATGAAGGAGATCGGTAAATGGCAATTATTGCAAGTTCGTTGTTTATTTGGCAGGTGAGACAGTTACCATTTACGAAATCGGGTTCCTCAATTGTGTATTGTAATTGATTTCTAATATATAAAACCACACCGTCATTCTGGTTTCTTGTTTGCTTTGTGTAGTGAGAATTGTAACCCTCTAGTACTGGTAAGTCTCTGATTTTACT
This sequence comes from Athetis lepigone, assembly GCA_033675125.1. Lineage (NCBI taxonomy): Eukaryota > Metazoa > Arthropoda > Insecta > Lepidoptera > Noctuidae > Athetis > Athetis lepigone. Next base: position 3,759,223 of record CM066217.1, read on the forward strand.
CAGCCAGCATTCACTCAGAACAAGTACATCGCAATTTACTTTAATTATTGATAATAAAGTTAATAATTCGTCAAAATTCTTTTTTATGCTGCGTATATTGATATGAAGAATAGTGGTGGATCTATTTAAACTATTTAAGTACTTATTGCAATCCTCCGGAATACATGAATAGGCCTTAGCGACTTCAATGTTGTCAAGATCAGTAATAATATTTTCGACTAAATTAGCCATTTGTAGATATAAGTAATACACAATGTTGTTGAATACAGTAAGAAATAAAAATAAAATAGACACATACTAAATAACAGGTGAGCCTTTAAATTTTTTGGATTATAAGCAATTAAAATTTTATTGATTGTAACTAAAATGATGTGTGAAAGTGTAATGTTTGTGGTATGATAAAAACAAATTTGTGTGTGTGTGGGATGGAGATATGTCAGTGAGTGTCGTTTAAAACCGTAATTATTTATAGATTTCCTTATTGAGAACATTTTATAAAAAGATATATCATGCGGTATAAAAAGAGGAATGGTGTACATGTTATAAGATTTGAGTTTACAATATAAGTTATCGAAATTAGCCGGTAATATTGATAGTCATTTGTTTTCATGCAGCTCCTGTAGTGAAGTTTCCGATTTAATAAGTATTTGTTTATGTCCCAGTTGCTTGCGTAGAAAGATGTTGCCGTTAGTACACCAACAAAACTTATAGTCGTACTGTTTTGCGAACTGCCTTGCCAGATAAAAGAGTTTTTTTGCAGATAGACTCAGGTGTTCGTCCACAAATACAGGTTGTTTTTGTCCTGGAAGTCCTAACAGTTGTGTGTTAAGCTTACTATCTTTGTTTGGATGTTTATTATTATATCCACGAACACAGGAGATCAGTTCCGTTTTAACCTGCACACTCGTAAACTCTGCAACGATAGCTTTGTTGGGGGAGTTGCCTGGTACTCGATATATGTCGCGGATACTTGTTTGCTGTATTGGAAAATCGACTGCTTTACCGATATTCGTTATAATTTTTGTGAGATCAGCAGGTGATTCATCAGGCTGCGTTGGTATGTTTCTCACCTCAACAGTGGAGGACCGCGATTTGTATTGAAGGTCTCTTACTGTTTTTTCCAGGGTCTCCGTATATTTCTTGTAGTCTTTACACTCATCTTGCAGCTTTTTTACCTGGAGCTTCATATCTTCGTACAATTCACTGACAGTAGTGATGGATTTTTCAATCTCCTTATTTGTGTTTTGAATCTGAAGATTTTGTATTTTCAATTCTGCCACGTCAGAAATCAGTTTTGTCACTAGTGCTGTCTGTTCAGCCATCACCTTCGCTACTGCTTCGTCATGGTCAAGTTTCCATGAAGTCAGCATTTGCTTAATCTCAAGCTTAAACTCCTCTAATTGGTCAGTCGCAGACTCATCTAGCCTCGGGCGCTTATGACGCTCGGCTGTATTGATAAATTCTAAGTCACTCACCGCCTTAGGTATATCCGGTGCTGACCGTGATTGGTCCGTCGCCATAATTGAACTTATCGTACTTTTTTTAGGCGGAGAACGCTGTACGAACGCCATAAGATCTAATAACTTTTATTTAGTATTTAAACAGGTCTTTTAGTTGGTACACACGGGTGAGTAATTATTTCGTAGCAGATAGTCGTCTCGTAGCACTTCGGCCCAAGCGTAGCAAATGAATGACGTCGCGGTCGCGTAGCACATTGACGTCACCAGGCGTCGTAGCACTCGTAGCAGATACCGGTTCGTAAGTAGTCCGCTAATTTGAGCTCCGCTTTCGCTGTTGATTTGGCTCGGCCGCCACAGCGCCCACACCTCACCGCCCGTGTCCGGCAGTTCGAATCCCACCAATCACCAAAAAGAGTTTGAAACAAACTTTGAGGACAGATCACCGAAATCAATATGTCTCTTTCTAGGCACGCCCCGGAGGCGTTAACAGTCCATATGAGCACTTAAGGATAGAAAGAGAATCGGAACTACACGAGTCCACCAATCAGGCACCAGCAGGGAGACCAAATCGAACACACGTCCGCACTCAACGATAGTCACGACAGAACTCCAATATGTTGTTCATCGAGTTGTGATCGAGTGCTACGGTGCTACCCCTTACAACAATGTGCATTGGCAAACCCCAATTATAGACAAGGGCGTAGCTTTCAACTTGCCTCTGCCTGGGTCGTCCCCGCAGGCTCCATGTATTAGCCGTTGGCGAAACACGACAAAAAGAGTTACCATCTTAGTAATCGAAAATCAAAAGAAAACGTGTCAGACAAACAATCATTTTACATCATACGACTTGCTTTGAATAGTTTGTCAAATGTGAATAACGAAACGTAATTACGTAATCTGTGACTTAGAATGATAAAACTGTCAATTTTGACATCTATCAGTTAAATGTTGTCAACTTACGGGAAAATTAGGCATAAATTCGCGAGGTGTGGTGTGTTGTGGTGATTGTCTTCGTGTCAAATGTTCAATAAATGTCTACTAAACCAATAAAAATGCCGTCGGCAACAAAGGAAAAGGATTCTACAATCCTCAAGATCGCTGTGGAGATGCTAAATGCTCCCGACAAGGTACCACAGTTGATTGAATTTGACCAAAGTCAGCCCTTATCAAGCATCATACAACTTCTTTGTAAGCCTTGGGGTCTCCCCGACCCTGAGAACTACGCTTTACAATTCTCCGAAAGCAACAACCAAAATTACATAACGGAGAAAAATCGAAACGAAATCAAGAACGGGTCTGTTTTACGTTTGGAATTGTCGCCAGCAAAAACAGTTCAGGATATCCTGGGAAAGATAAACAATGGCTCCGAAACTGATCAAGTCAATGCCCTTGCAAAGTTGTCCGTGTTGAGCAGTGACCTCACTTTTGCTCTCGAGTTTATTAACAAAAAAGGCTTAACACTAATCATAAACAATATAGAAAATGGCAAGTTTAAAGGAAAATTGCTCAGGTATGCTCTCGTTACTTTTGTCGAACTCATGGACCATGGAGTTATATTCTGGGACATTCTAGAAAACCAATTTATTAATAAAGTTGCCAGTTTCGTTAGTAACCAAGCCAATACTCAAGATCCTAAAGTTATTCAGTGCTGTTTATCAATTCTTGAGAACATTGTACTTAACAGTTCAAAAAATTCCCATGTTGAGAAGGAAATTACTATTCCAAGTCTGATCTCACATTTACAGAACACTCATCAGGACAGTATTATCCAACAGAATGCTATAGCCCTCATAAATGCTATCTTTTCTAAAGCTGACATGACTAAGAGAAAAACAATAGCAGCCACATTGTCTTCCAAGCAGGTTAGATCTGTAATATATGAAAACCTCATTGGAGCCATTGAGTTTTCTAAGAATGCTTCAGAACAAGGTCTAGGGACTGAATTGGCTCACCAACTCTATGTACTACAAACGCTGATGCTTGGACTATTGGAGCCTAAAATGAGACAAAGGGCTGATGCCCAAGAGCAGGAATCCCAAGAAAAAATTAAAGAACTTAGAAAAGTAGCATTTGAAAATGATAACAACCCGAACATGGAGGTCACCATGAGGCGTCCTATGGGGACCTACTCCAAGGATTTCAAAAAACTTGGTTTTAAATGTGAGATTGATCCGATAAAAGATTTCAATGAAGTTCCTCCAGGTGTTTTAGCCCTGGACTGCATGCTGTACTTTGCGAGGAACTATTCAGAAGAATATACAAAAATTGTCTTGGAAAACAGCTGTAGAGCTGATGAACATGAATGTCCCTTTGGCAAGACAAGCGTGGAGTTGGTGAAGTTACTGTGTGACATTTTGAAGGTTGGAGATCCCCCCAGTGAGCAAGGCCAGACCTACCATCCACTATTCTTCACCCATGACAGACCTTTTGAAGAATTATTCTGTGTTTGCATAATTTTACTGAACAAAACTTGGAAAGAAATGAGAGCAACGGCAGAGGACTTTATCAAAGTATCCAGTGTTGTTCGGGAGCAAATAAGTAGGGCTCTGTCCACATCCCCAAAAGGTTTTGACAAATTCAGACAAAAGATTAACGCACTGACATATACAGAAATAACGCAGCTCTGGCAGCAAGAGAGGAACAACAGGGAAGTATGGGAGTCCCATGCTAGGCCTATTGTTGAACTGAAAGAGAAGATAACCCCAGAAATCATTGATCTCATTCAACAGCAGAGGTTAGGTGTTTTAGTTGGTGGTACAAGGTTCAAAAAGTATTCAGCTAGAGGCCAGAGGATTAAAGACAAGTTCTGGTATGTGCGTCTGTCACCAAATCATAAAGTACTCCATTATGGGGACTGTGACGAAAAAAGCACTCCGACTTTAGAGGAGCTTGGGAACAAATTGCCTGTCACTGACATGAAGTGTGTAATAATAGGGAAAGACTGTCCTCACATGAAGGACTTGAGAGGAAGGAAGATAACACCTCATTTAGCATTCTCTCTCATCATCAAGTCAGCTGAAGTCACTTCCTTAGACTTTGTTGCTCCTGATGAACAGATTTTCGACTACTGGACGGACGGTATAAACGCGCTCTTAAAAGAAAAGATGTCGAGCAAATCTTTTGAAAATGATTTAGAAACTTTATTGTCCATGGATATCAAAGTACGATTACTTGACGCCGAAGGTATCGATATACCCAAGGACCCGCCGCAAATACCCGACGAGCCTGAAGATTATGATTTTTATTACGATAATAACTGAATATTAATTTTATAACAAGCTTTCTATATTTTGTGTATAAAAGTCTTACGTCGTTTTATAATTTGACGAAGAATCGAATGTGTGATGTGAAGATACGCTAGCAGTATCGTTTTTGAAGCGAAAATTATAATTACTTAATTAAGAGAATTATTATCTTTATCCACTAGATCGTAAAGATAAAAATCATATTTTTGCTCTTGAACTTCCAATTTTGTTAACTTAAAACAGTCTAGTGAATAAAGACCTTAGTCAGTATAATGAATAGCTAATAAGGTACCAAATTGGGCATAGTTATTTTATGAAGGCATTGTGTATGCGTACATCCGCGGTCAGGCGGCGTTTGCTGAATACTAATGAGATTTATGTCCAATACGGGAATGTTGAGTTAGTACAGTTTTAATATTTGGCCTACGTAAGTGACGATTTACCTTCGGTCCTAGCCCTCTAATAATACTGCTGGATTTTATTTCATTTTAAAAACTTTCAAACTAACGTCATGGATATGATATAGCGTCCTAATAAGGCTTTCCTACCATTTCTTATTTCGTATCCATTACTTTGATTCCCATGGTGTTCTCTACATTCTCAGAAACTGGTGTGGTTAACGTAGTTATACTTCGTCAAGTCGTTTGATATTTCATCACAGCAAAACCATGAACAGCAAAGGCAACTTCATTTATTTCTGCAATAATTAACATTCAGGCGAATTTTCGGACAAAAGTTAGTATTTTATAAACCACTTTATTTTCTTCTAAACTCATCTGATCGTCACCTATGTAGGCATTAGCAACGAAAGAATAGCGATAGAAAAGACAATATAAATATATGGTAACTGGTAATAAGCGACCTATACGTAAACCCATGATTGTACTCATAAAAACACAACTTGTATTAGAGTTCAGAGAAACTATAGCAAAAGAAATATAATTATATTTTAATGTACACTGCCGCATTTAGGTATTCGCGTCTGCTTCAAGAGCTAGGGCGCTAGTAATTTAGCAAAGTTCCATATTGCTCCATAGGTTTTTTCATAAGAGGTAATGTTTTTAAGTACAACTGATACTTTATTGCTAAACGCAGTAAGCTGTTTTATTGTATACTTTCTTGACTTCCCCTCGCATCAAGTCGCAGGTCGAAGAGTTGTAATAAACTAGGTATGGGTGAAATGAACTCAACAAATCTTAATAAAAATATAATGATTTCCAGTAAATGTTTTCCATTACATTTGTAAGAGAGCACAAAGTATTTTAATTATAGATAATTAATAGTTTCTTATATTCTCAAATATTAAATTATTGTTATAATGTATTACTTATTTTCCATGTATGCTGTATCGACTGAATTCTATTAAACTTCCATTTTAACCTAATGTATTGTGGCCATATACCAATATTATATTTTATATACCAAAGATCGTGTCTAAAGAAGAAATATATTTAAATGTGTATGTATAAATAAAAGTTTCAAAGCTAATTTTGTTTTGTTTTATTTTAAACATATTTTTTTTCGCAAATAGCCTTACAAAAAAAATACAACCGCCTAGAAGCGTAGAATAGTATTGCCTATCGATAGACAACTATCACTGTCGGGGTTAAACAAGGCGATAAGGATGGCTTTATCAAGGTTGAGAAGAAGAAGAAGAAGCCTCCTTGTCAGAACCAGTGTGGCACCGCGCTGGCAAGACCCAACATGCTGCTGCGTCCAGCAATACCCACGACGCAGCTGTATGTTTCGAGACTACATCATTCCACAAAGGTTGAGGAGATTGTGGAATATGTACGAGTGAAGACCAACTGGACTTTGAGAGTTGTGCAGTTGGAGTCGCGCCACAACACAAATTTTAAGTCGTTCGTGGTGCGGGTGCCGACTAATCATTTGGAGACCTTCCTCAAAGGAGAGTTTTGGCCGAAGGGTGTCGTGTATCGACGTTTTCGTGGAAGCATACCGACATCGCAGCGAAACACGACGCCGTCACTTCGTGTGCAATAGTTTAAAATTTGTTTACTTATAGTTTCTTTTATTATGTATTAGTTTATTATTTTAAGCAACATTATTTGTGTATTTTTTCTATTGGCCTCAGTTGCCTGAAAATAAAGGTTTTATTATTTTATTATTATTATTACTGTACTATCGATACTATATAAAGTATTACTATAGTTCATACTATCGATAGTATTACAAAAGGCGATAGTATAGCTGGTAACAATTACTTTAAGATAATATTTATTTGCATAAAAAACACGGTATAAAAGGTGGTACAAATATTTAAAATAAAGAGCATACATGTTTTTGCTTAACATTATAAGCGTGCGTTTAAAAAAAGACATCGATAGTATCAATACGATAATCATTTCTTAAAGAAAAGGACAGAAGATACATTTTAGTTTAATCCTGTCAAATTACAGCGCCTGATGAAAATTGACGTATATTTAGACGCCATGTTTTTAAATTGCGTCTAAATTATCTATGGAGTGTCTACATTTGACAGGACTTAACTAATATTTGATCTTCTGTCCTTTTCTTATTTAAACGGAAAGAGAAAGATGCACTTAACTTAAATTTACGTTAGTGTGTGCACAAGAGAATCGGCACCATTGTTACTAGTTTTCAGTCATCTATTTATAAAAAAACTCGACAGTTGGAAACTCTAGCGTATAACTACAAGCGAAAAGGACGGGGAGATGATAAATTTGTCAGTGGCGCTAATTCTCTTGTACACAAACTTCACTTAATTTAAGTAATGTGTATCTCTCTTTTTCCATTCCTTAAAAAAAAGGACAGAAAATACATTTTAGTTTAATCCTGTCATATTAGACGGCGCCCGAAGTAAATCGACGTATTTTTAGTCGCCATGTTTTTAATTGCGACTAAATTATCTATGGAGTGTTTTAATTTGACAGGACTTAACTAATATTTTATTTTCTGTCCTTTTCTTAATGAAATGGAAAGAGAAAGATGCAATCAACTTAAATTTAGTTAAGTTTGTGAACAAGAGAATCGGCACCATTATCTCGAATGTCAGTCGTACTTTGGTACGTTCATATCAGAATATCGCTATCCACTCCTGCATGTAAGCCCCAACCCCCCCACCGCGACCTACGAGCACTAGCCATCACAGTTTTGCGCGTCTTTGGGTATTTAGATGTTTTGATATATAAGCCTTAAAACCTACTCAATAGTTTCGAAATTCGGCAGATTCAGATCTATTTGTCCTTTTTCTTTCATAAATAGTCTCTTTTTCATGTACGTATGTCATATAAAGATACGTTACGAGTTTCAAAGCTTTTTGGGAGAGGCTAAAGTACAAAAAAACACATACCACAGTTACATAATACTTTATACACTTGACTTAAGTAATTACTGCATTTTGGACACTTCAAACTTGGTGTTAATGATTTCTTCGTCGGAGTCTAGCAGTGGTAGAGTGCTGGTAGGAATATTTTCCTCTACCCAGCGGAGATCTGAGTCCAGACTGTTGTTCTGGTCTTGCGCGTCTCTCGCGTCACCGGCGTCAGTTGAGGAGTTCGTTCCGCGCATTTTTACGCCGTACGCGTCGTTTACGAATTGTTCTTCTTCTTCTGTTGGAGAAAGTGTTTTGTTGTTAGAAAATACCAGTTACAAAGAAAAATCCTACAACCTATAAACACTATACGCAAAGGAAAGATTCTAAAACCTAAACACTAAATTCCGCCTCGAAGGCTGCAAGAAAGCATGATTTTATTTGGCAATTATCGTGTCATTTTGAAATCACCAATCAATTGTCAATTTTTGTTAGTCAGAACGAAATTTTCGGATAGATTTTGTATAGTAATATTGACAGGACTAAACTAATATGTATCTTCTGTCCTGTTCTTGATGAACTGGAAAAAGAAAGAGGCACTTAACTTTAATTTAGTTTCGTTTGTGAACAAGAGAATCAGAACCTTTCAAAGGAACTGGCAAAAAAGTCACGTAACTCACAACAACGATATGATTGAATAACATTTTATGAATTTTAAATCACATCCACAACGAAAAGTAATTGGGTTTCACGGCTATAAAATATCCTCAAAAAGATAAGTTCTTTCTTGAAATTATTTTTAAAATACATTGGAGATTTTTAAAGCACTTCCTCCAAAAAGATTAGTCCATATCTTCTCTCTGCTGACTGGCAGACTGGTAGATAATGCCTAAGGCGTTAAGTCCGCCCATGTACTATCGACAAAATTGAATCATGACCCATTTCGACGACAAATCCTTTGAAGCTGTCAAAATAATAAGACTAGACATGTGACATTTTTAATATATGTTTACGCGATTGTCGACCTAATTGTATTTGAATGTCTGTAGGAAAATAAGCTTATGGTGGGTCATGATTCCATTTTGTCGATTGTACATTTGTGCATGAAGTTTAAATAAATACCTTCGTCGTCATCAGCATTGTCGAGGAGGGGAGTGAAGGCATATCTCTGGTTGTTGTTGGTGGGCCGCCACAACACCATGATGACCGTCAGAACGCTAGCAAACAACATGTGCCAGTACGCCTCGTCCATCCATACCTCTTTCCATTCCTGGAATTAGAGGTTAACTTTTTATTTAAATTGTTTATTATTTTCCAAATGTTTCTTTAGCATTAAGGGCAGTAATAGTGGCAAAAGCGAGAGGCCACGAGCCTCGGAGATTCGATAGAATTGATGGCATCTTAAAAGTGTTGGTAAGACAGAACGATTTTTTTAAAATATCTTGTTCAATGTAAGCAGGTTCAGGTCAAGGTAGGGCCTTATTCGGATGGGCCTCTAACAGCATGGTTACACCACTAGTTGTATAAAAATAAAAATAGACTAACAATCATGCTTACATACAACCAACATTTTTATCCACGACGGAAACAAGAAGGATGCATTTGGGGTGAGTGGTTGCGTGTCCAAACCCAATGAATGTTCTATTTATCTCTAGCTTGACTGATGATGCAGTTTTCTGCAGTGTACTATAGTAATAGTAAAGTAAGTTTTTTTAAAAGAGTACGTACTTATGTAGTTTCTTGCCCGTTCTTCTCCATATAAAACTACCTTTTGGAATGGGCGACTAGAATCAACATTTTTTTTTATGTAATTGACGTTCCAAAGTGCCTCCATGGTCTAATGGAAATAAACATTTTGTCTTTAGACTTTTAATAATCTTCCAGGGGGCACTGCAGGTACTATTTTTTGCGTACGTTTGGGGTAAAGAAATTGTTTGTGCTCACACCAAACTCATTGAATGTTCCCATTTTTGCTTAATGTAACGTTGTTATTTGTTGTTTTTAAGTGTAATGAAAAAAAATTGGAATCATACTCACGGTAATACAGGGAAGCACTCGGTACGACTTGATTGAGTACAGCATGAACACTACGGAAGATATTACTGCGAATATCAGCGTGTTCGTGAAATGTCTGTACAACGACAACTTTATGTTGTTTCTGAAACAATGTACACAGTGGATGTTTATTTACACTTCCAAACTACACACATCAAAAGTGTCTAGGGATATTTCAATTAAACCTAAATTACTAAAATTCTATTAACTTTTTGTTAAAACATGTACACATTAAAATAAACCTTGTTTAATAGACTATTTAATCTGATAATAAACTTTTAGATAAAGTTAAATTTAAAAAAAAACTTAGAAGAAGAGGAAAAACTCAAACAAAATTTCAATCTTAACTTTATTTTTGAAACATCAAAACTTAAACAAAACAACAATTTTTTTTATAAAAGTTCTTTTTTTCTTTTTTTTTTTTTTTTATTAGCCTATTCTGTCCCACTCCTGGGCAAAGGCCTCCCTCCACTTCTTCCATGATTCGCGGTCTCTCGCTTCCTCTTTCCAATTTTGCAAGAAACTGTCCAGTTCGTCCCGCCATCTCCTTCGTGGCCGGCCGCGACCCCGTCTCCCAGTCTCAGGGCACCAGCTTTGTGCCATTTTAGCCCACAATTTGTCCGGCATGCGGCAGACATGTCCTGCCCAGTCCCATTTTAGTTGGGCAGCCTTTTGAGCCACATCAGTTATTCTTGTTTTGGAGCGCAGTATAGTGTTGCGAACTCGATCTGTTAATTTAACACCTAATATACTGCGCTCCATTGCTCGTTGGCAAACCTTGAGTTTGGACTTCTGCGAGTTTGTCAGTGACCAAGTCTGTGCGCCATAGGTTAGGACAGGGAGGATGCACATGTCCATGAGTTTCCGCTTTAGGCCAATGGGCAAATCGCCTTTGAATAGTTCCTTCATAGACCAGTAGCTCTTCCAGGCATTATCAGTTCGTCTCGCGACTTCTTTGTCTTGCCTCGCCTGGAAAGAGACTACCTGGCCCAAGTAAAGGTATTCTTGGACATGTTGCATTACCTCCCCATCTACTTTTATGCTTTGTGGTGGTACGTTGGACATAATTTTGGTCTTCGACATATTCATCTTCAGTCCAACCTCAAGGCTTGCATTGCTCAGGTCTTGGAGCATGCTTTCGAGCTCGGTGGCTGATGAGGAAAAGAGGACAATGTCGTCGGCGAAACGGAGGTTTGTCAATCTCGTCTCCCCAAGTACAATGCCTCTTTCCCTCCATTCGGTTGCCAACTTCCTGAAGATTTCTTCAAGGGTACTGGTAAACAGCTTCGGAGATAGCGGGTCGCCCTGTTTCACTCCTCTCTCTATTTTGAATTTTGGACCCGTGTTTTCTAGTTTAATGGCAGCTGTACTGTTTTTGTAAATTAAGCGGAGTAAGTTGATGTAGGTGGTATCAATGTCTTGATTGCCTAAGGCGTCAAAAATGGCCGAGTGTGTAATACTATCAAAGGCCTTGGAGTAATCGATGAAAGCAAGGTGTAGTGGGATTTTATATTCTTGATGCTTTTCTATTAGTTGATTGATTGTATGAAGATGATCTGTTGTGGATAGGCCGGGGCGGAAGCCTGCTTGCTCAGGGGGTTGATGTTTATCTAATTCGCCCGATATGCGGTTTTCTACTATTTTAATAAATATTTTATAAATGTGAGATATTAAACTGATGGGTCTATAATTATTAATATCAGACTTATCGCCTTTTTTGTGTAGAAGAATGATATTTGAATGGCAGAAATCTTTAGGGAAGTTTCCTGAGTGCAGAATACTGTTGAAAAGCTTGGTGATATGTGGGAGAAGGATAGGTTCACCCATTTTCAATGCTTCTGTGCTTACGCCATCTTCGCCACATGACCTGTTATTCTTCATTTTATTTAGGGCTGTATGAATTTCGTGTCCCGTGATGGGTGGTATATTGTCAGGGCAGACATAATCGGGTGTTGTTTGTGGTTGAGTATTATCAGAATATAGGGACTTATAAAATGTTGTACAGATGTTCGTAATTTTTTCTCTATTGGTTTGTTTTTTGCCATTTCTATCCTTTAATTGAGTGATCCATGACTTATTGTTGGAGATACCTTGTTTAGCTGTTTTTAGGGAGCAGTTATTTTCTATTGCACTTTGGACTAGTCTTTTGTTGTAATTCCTTATGTCTGTTCTAATACTACGTTTGACCTGCTTGTCTTTAATTTTATACTCAAAATTTCTGTTTTCTTTACTCATCTGTAGCCTCTGTTCAATTAATTTTATTGTGTGGTGTGATAACTTTTTGCCTTTAATTTTGACTTGCTTGACTGTTTTGCTTGCTTTATTTAAACTATTTAGAATATCATTGTACTGTTGTTGGACATCTTTTTCTTTAGCGTCTGAGTCTAGCATATCAAAACAATTTCTTAGCTCTAGTGTAAATTCTTTTTGACCTAATAAAAGAGATTGTTTGTTTACTTTTCTAATGTGACTTTTCATAAATTTGTGTCGATTTATTTTTGTGTTAAGTTTAATTGTTGCGCGAATTGGTCTATGGTCAGAACTGAACTTAAATTGGTTTAGAATTTGAATGTTTTTGATTATCTGTTTATTGGAGGTAAGAACATAATCTATTTCATTTTTGGTTTGATTATTGGGCGACTTCCATGTCCATCGTCTGTGCGGTTTTTTATAGTAGAAGCTATTACCTACACATAAGTTTTGCTCGAATGCAAATTGCAAAAGACGAGTCCCACGGTCATTCCGAACTCCTAGACCGTGTGGGCCCAAGATATTGGTGTTGTCGAAATCTTGCCTAGGCCCAATTTTTGAGTTGAAATCACCAATCACTATGTTCCAAGTACTTCTATGGTCATCACAGGCTTTGCTAAGAAGATCGTAGAATTCTTCCATTTCTTCATCTGGGTGGGTTGATGTAGGGGCGTATACCTGGATGATGGACAGTGTTTGTGTGTTTGTTATTTGAAATTTTAGGACTGCGATCCTGTCTGAGTACGATATGAATTCTAATATATTATCTTTCCATTTTTTAGCTACTAAAAACCCTACCCCATAAAGTCCTCCACTCTGCCCATTGTAATAGAAAATGGTGTCTTCTCTCTCCATGGTATCTTCTCCACTTCTCCTCACTTCCGATAAGCCCACAATATCCCAGTTAATATCAGTCAGTGCATTTTCTAGTTCAAGCAGACGATCTTCAGATTTCAAAGTACGAATATTATAGGTTATGATGTTAAGTAGTTTATCGGTGTCCGATTTAACGTTTGCAGTGGTCGTTGAACGGGGGATCGATCTCACCCGGGGATTCTTAGCACCCCTAGCTCCAAGGTGAACCTGCCCACCGTTATCGACAGACTCACCACTGGAGCCGCCGGGCACTTGGGGCCTTTTGTTCTTCGTCTTCATCATGTTTTTAGAGGGGATTAGACATTTAACCCATCACGCTTGTCTATTGCGGGTTGACAGGTGGACAGTGAACCAACTCACTCAGTTCGTGGATGCTGCCGTTAACACTAATATTAAAAAAAAAAAAAAAAAAAAAAAAAAAAAAAAAAACAAAAAAAAAAAAAGGTTCTTGAAAACTTAAAATTAATATTCCGTGGATCCACCTAAGACTCTCCTGACACATCTGCAGCGGTTCTGCATACTCAAAACAAGGGTGTCAATATCAATAGAAATTGAATTTTCCTAAAACGTCTGAACTGAGGGCCCAATATTTTTGGCAGTATTGACTAGGATAAGCCTTCTACACTATCTCACATAAGGGTAAGTATTTTAACTAATTCTTAATTAAAATCTAGCAAAGCGACCATTACTCTAAATTTCATACTTTTAGAGATAATTGAATAATATTTCTTTATAGGAGAAAATTCTGTAGGGTGACCATAATGTTCCATGTAAGTATAAACAAGTGTTCGAAATGTTCTTGTAGTATCTTGTAATGCGCAGATGGAGAATTATAATTATATACGACTAGTTTTGCTGTGCCAGCACCTACATATCGTGAAACAATAAAATAAAAAACGTATCAATAACCAATAAAATATTAGACGTAGGTAATTGAATTAACAAAAATATAAGTCATTAATATATTTAACAATATTCTTAAGCTCCAATAGGCTTTATATACCTAAAATGAAACAAAGCAATAGGCCAGTAGCATGTAATATGTTATGTAGTATGGACTATCTGTAGGTACCATCAGAGAAACCGTAATCAACAAACAAATTTTAATGATGTTAAACTTACCTATTTTGTACCTAAACTAAAACGACACGTAATTTATAACTAGTCTGTGATGCTTATGATTAAAAGTTTTACGTAAACAACACAAATAATTAACTAAATAACACATGATCATAATAACAATACGAAAAAAGGCGATAGACAGAATCTTTATTCTTCAAAATTAGAATCAGCCAAAAAAAAATTTAAAAAAAAAAATCATTAAAATTTCAAATGTTGTAGAAAGTAGTTTGTTCTTCAATCTATTAAAATTTCATTTGGATAAATCAATCGGTGTTCAAGAAAACCGTAATTATATCTTATGGCCCTGGTAACATATCTCCTGTAATCGCTTCCGACAGTTCAAGCAACAACTATTCGTTTAAGAAACAGCTTGTGTGAGGGTGATGCTGATTAGTCTCAAAAAGTAACAAAACTATATCTACCCTACAGAATTTTCTTCTATAAAAAAATATTATTCAATTATCTCTAAAAGTATGAAATTTAGAGTAATGGACGCTTTGCTAGATTTTAATTAAGAATTAGTTAAAATACTTACCCTTATGTGAGATAGTGTAGAAGGCTTATCCTAGTCAATACTGCCAAAAATATTGGGCCCTCAGTTCAGACGTTTTAGGAGTATTCAATTTCCATTTACAGTTTAACTATTAACTTTTTTGTCATTATTTCTTTTTACTAATTTACAGACGCGTTTAAGTATTTCTTTGAATAAATCCATTAGTTTGATGATTCCTCAGTACAAACAATTATGAACTGAGGGCCCTAGATATACCGCTATAACTCTGTAATATAGTATTCTACATATTTGGGAATTTCTTAAAAGTTGTAAGAAATTCTTAACTAAATCCTTAAATAAAAATTATGAGCCCAGAGGCAGTACTTTCTGAGATTCAGGCTATGCCACTTTATGCAGGCGTCTGGATTGAGAGCCCTAGTTATTTCATCATAAAAGCTTTATTTCACGTTTAAGAAATTCATGGCATATTGCCCTATGTTTTACTAAATTTTAACTAAATGCCCTGTAAATCTTATTTTCTTTTGAGAAGATTTAAAATTTGGGCTCTCAATCCAGATGCACATGTTTTGCGATGCAACGTTTTCTATGACATTTTGCGACATTTCAATATTTCATTTAAAAGTGTTAAGCTCCGCAGTACGCCTTGTGTCCCACGATATTTATATAATTATTTAATACTAGCTTTTGCCCGCGACTTCGTCCGCGTAAATTAATAGTTCCCGTTCCCGGGGGATTTCCGGGATGACAACTATTTTATGTCCTTTCTCGGGTCCCAGACTATACCTGTACCAAATTTCATTAAAATCGGTTACATGGTTTAGGTGTGAAGAAGAGACAGACAGACAGACAGAGTTACTTTCGCATTTATAATATTATAGTACGGATAATAGTACGGATTATACACCCACCTCCGTAACTGCAGCGTCCTCATAGTATGCGCGAGTGATACAAACACCCACCAACAGATGGCGCTGTCCAGAAGTGACAGCGGCACTTCAGACAGTAACAGGTCGCGGTTCGAGTCGTTGGCCTTATGATGGAGTCGGAGCCAAGCGTTGATACCACCCAGGACACCCCATAGCACTCCTGTGCCGACCACTCGCTGTAGAGCAGGGCCTAGGCGAGGCCTGCACGAGAGAAATATGTGTTTATCAAACTGAAATTGAAATTGTTTAAACAAAAAAGTTATTAAAAGCACTTTTACACGTCGCAAATATTTTTAAGGCTAGATGGTCCGGGAGTCGACATTTCCTCATTGTTAAGTCTAGCAGAAGTCGGCATTTTCTACCGACTACCTCAGAGAAGAAATGCCGAAACAGGCTCAGGGATTTTATTCTCTTTGAATCTACAGACATTGAAATTTAATCAACATATACGTCAATTTTCGTCAAAATCATCACATCAAACACGAACAACTGGGATCAGGCAACAGAAATCCATTAGTTGGTTAGTTACAATACTTTAATCCTGTGCCGTTAGTCAACTTGAAAAAAGGTGCTGTTCACGAGAGTTTTTATAAAAGGGGCAGCAGAGTATTAATGCTATCTGTACAAATCTCAGCAAACATTGTCCCGGCCGTGTCGAGGCAGACACAACATCATCCTCAATACATTATTATTAATCAAACTGACGCCGGTATCACCCTCATAAATACCCTTATCAACGCTAGGCACAAAGGCCACGATACTATTGGAATCTTTTGTGACCTCTCGAAGGCGTTCGATTGTGTTAACAATAAAACACTTTGTTAAATCTAAAACATTGCGGGATTAGGAAAATGTCTCTCGAGTTATTAAGGTCGTACCTGAACGGTAGATTGGTTAAAGATCAGACTAACGGCGAAAACTTACTGAGGTCTTAAATAACTATGTGTGTAACTCAAGGTTCAATGCTGGGTCCATTTCTATTTTAAGTTTAGGTGAATGATTTAATTAACTTATTTAATATTTCGATTTATGATGCATTTGATGGGCAATGTGATGTGTATTTCAACCGACTTCAAAAAAAGGAGGAGATTCTCAATTCGACTGTATTTTACACCATGAATATCATACGTGTAGAATATACTAATTTATGAATGAACTTACTTTACAATACCGAATCCTAGCGAAACGATGATGACAAGCATTCTTGCTAGTGCTCGCTTAGCGACTGAGATCCATTCAGCAAACATGTACACTTCCGCGTTGAAATAACTGGAACATAAAATCTTAAATTACAAAAGGTTTCCTTTAAAAAAATGAGAAAAGATTTGAAAAACATAACTATGATCTATATTTTACAAGGTATTTTAAGTAAATTTTGTTTATCGTCCCTACGGACAAAGTGGCAAGTACATCACTTGAACTTAGCTATCTTTTTCTTTATGTTGGATTCTTACATCGATTATTTCAATTTCTGTTTCACAAATTGCATTACCATCGCCATTGCTCGTCAACATTATTTTAATTTACATCTTGCCATGTATAGTACGCACCCCGAACTGTTAATGGAAGAATAAACTCCGTAGTAGGTGGCGCTCTCAACCATGCCCAGTAGGGCTACGCCCCCGATCCAATACTGTATGCGGAGTAGGTCCCTCCATTGTAGCCAGCAGACCAATAGCCAGCCGGTACATAACAGGGTGTACACTCCGCACATTACTCCGAAGAACTGAAAAGTTATGGTATGATTTAACAATTTAAGTTAAAATGTGAATACAAAATTTCGTGGTGGCCGTGGCTGACCTCTCATGATGAGATAGGGGGAAGGAAACCCCCAAAATGAAAGTGAAATTTTGGGGAGAGTGAATAAAACATTTAAAGTCGCCAAACACCAGCATGTTTGAGAAGAGGCATTTGCCCGGCAGTGGGTCAGCAATGGGCTGGTATTAGTATCATACAACAGTATAATATGTCTTTGTTGTTAGCCGTAGAGGAATTCCCTTGCCTATATACAGGGTGTCCCACGGCTATGCCACATGGAGGGAAAGTACCTTAAATCTTGAAGATAGTAAATTTTACTGAAAGGAGACATTATTTGAATTTTAAAAACAATTTAAATTGCATTCATAGATTTTTAAATTATTAAATGGTTGGACCGGGAATCGAACTTGTTCCACGAGAAAAAATAATCACCCTGTAGTTTTATCATACGCTAGAAGCTAGTCATAAATACTTATTACTAATTAATCTACCCACTTGAGTAGTACGCATCGTTTAAATAAATAAAAATCCACCACAACAAGACAAAAAATTCGTCAGGGAACGAAATAATTAAAAGTTATCACTTGTATTCAAGAATAAGGGACTCATTTTGAGCATTTGAAAAATTGACTAATTTTGTACTAAAACTGTTAAAATTCATGGTCTTCCTTTTATTTTTGACACTATGTTATTTAGCAAAAAATAATCCTTGTGATGAAACCTTTCGATCGGTAAAATTAAACTACAGGCTGATTAATTTTCTCGAGTAACAGGTTCGATTCCCGATTCAACTATGTAATTATTTAAATATCTATGAATGCAGTTTAAATTGTTTTCAAAATTCAAATAATGTCTTCTTTCAGTAAAATGTTCTATCTACAATATTTAAGATACTTTCCCTCCATGTGGCATAGCCGTGGGACACCCTGTATAATAAACGATTAGGTTGGTTTGCCATAAAAATACTTTGTCATTGAAACTAATCATCAAGCTAAATTTGCTCAAACGGTCATTGAGAAGCAGCTCAAATTGTACCTGCAAGATTTTATTACAGACAGGCACTGAGTACTACATTAAAAATTGTAAAAATAAACAACATCGCCCTCTTTATAATATAAGTATACAAATATTAAAGAATACTTGGCAGGCCTCCAAGACTGGGCAAATATTTAGATCATTGTTTCTGTTTAAATTATTACTCAGCTTTCCAAAAAAGGGGCATCAATTAGAGAAAATAACAAACTGTGACTTTGTGCGCACGGGGTTTAGGGTAGTAAACGTTCGTGAAGTCAAAATTTTAAATCTTAGTATTATTACAAAACATTAACTGTAAGTAGTGTTGTCTGTTCAGAAATGTTTAATTTATTTTGATTTTATTTAAATATTAACAATTAGGTATGTTACTTTATTTATTCAATTCTAGGTTAAAAACTGCGGGTTGTTCGAAAGAGATACCGCGGCCCGGGATACAAAGGGCTAAGAAGAAACATGGGCGGGTTTTAGTCAGTAGAAGTCTGACACTCCCTTCTACTCCGCCCAGAGCGGGAGGAGTAATTTGATGATTTCCCATCCCAAAAATAAGGTGTAAAATTGCAAAACATAATATGTGATGTACACTGAGGAATTGCAAGGCATCCCACAAACGTGTTCACATGTGATAAGGAAACTCATGAGTACAGATAGTCCCTAAGTCCCTAATATTAATCCAGTGAGTCTGAAGTCCAAACTTACCGGTAAAAGGGGCCAGATAGCAGCTGATAGGTATCCGGAAGGCGCCGCCATTTCTATGCTGACTACTGCATTGAACTGCTTGGGAGAACTCACGGTCATCTTCAACATGTATATGCCTTCGGATTCCACTGTCAATAGTGTGTGTCGTGCAGATTTCTGGAAGATATAAAACAGGATTTTACGCTGTAAATGGCGTGATCGTCGAGTCTCTAAAACATCGTTATGGTACGATAGTTATGTCGACTACTCCTCATGAACGAGGTTGTGAGTTTGCAGCAAATCATATGGCGTATCATGGAAGTGTATTTAAAGAAATCCAAAAGCTATGGTAGTATGGTAGGTAGTAGGTATATAAGATATCGTGAGGAAACCTAAAGCCTGCTTACAAAAAAAGGCTATTTTATTCAAATAAACCATTTGCAGATATTTTTTAGTATTTATCAATAAGTTTCTATAGAGCAGAAATCAATTTAATTAAAAAAACATTTTTATTGTCTGAAATCGTCCACCCGCCTTGAGGAAGCAAGGTGAGAAGAGGCCTTTGCCCTTGTTTTGTCTACACTAATATTATAAAGAGGAAAACTTTGTATGTTTGTTTGTTTGATTGTAATTGATAGGCTCAAAAACTACAGGACCGATTATAAATATTCTACATAGGCTATATAATATCACGCTAAGTCCCACGGGAGAGAAGCAGTAACCAAAAACCTAATGTAACGTGGGTGAAACCGCCAGGAACAGCTAGTATTATATTTATTTAATTAAATCTTCGAACACACGTTATTCGAGACACAATAGAAAGACAATAGCAGCCCGACAACCGTCTGTCGCTTGTTCGTTGAAAGGTTAAATTGATATAAATTATACAGTTACTTACTGACACCGTAGTCACCCCATCTTTCTTCGTGATAGCAGGCTGGGCAGGCTCCAGGAATATGATTTCATCGGCATGCTGACATGTGATGAGTTTTTTATCTTGTTTTATTATACCGGTATTGTTTATTTCCACTGTCGATCGCTCCACTTTGTTTGTGCATGATACCACTTGCTAGAAAAAATATTAAATGATAAATTTTCGTTTACAAGAAGGTTGGGACCCACATAAACAGCCACACGCTAAGTTCTTAAAAAAAAGTTTCATTATAATCCGTAATAAATACGAAAATAGCTCTGTCTGTCTGTCTCATATTCACGCCTAAACCACTGAACCGATTTTAATAAAATTTGGTACAGATATGGTCTGGGACCCGAGAAAGTACATAGGATTTTCATCCCGGAAATTCCCCGGGAACGGGAACTACTGTTCCACGCGGACGAAGTCGCGGGCAAAAGCTAGTGTCATCAATAACAACGGTCACGGTAGCTTTTATGTACCGTCGCCAGCACATAAGCTACTACAATCTATCAAAGTCGTTAAAGAACTATGTTCAAGGTTAATTGGGAAAAGTCAATTTCAAGTAGCTTTATGGGTGACAGGGGAGTGATAGGGTGCAGGACACAGCTTTAGAAAAGAAACAAAGAAAGAAAGAAATAATAAAAAACAGTTTATTTTCTTCTTTACGTGTTTTTTTTTTTCAAAGCAAGAGAAAAACTTAACTTTAGACTGCTTTGCTACTCTGAATTTTTAATAGCAAAAACCCAATAACATTTTCTAATGGCAGATTTATTGTTCTAATTGACATAAATAATTTCGCTTAAACTTTAGCGTGTAACTGGACGCAAATAAGCAATAATGAGTTAACCTATCTGACTGTCATTCGGAGAAAATGGCGTTTAAAGATTCAAAACAAGTTTGAATAACTTTGTATGATGATTTTCTGAATACTGGACATGATTGATGAAATTTCAATATAATGTTTTTAATTTTATTCATTTGCATGTAAATATTAGTAAAAAAATTACATTATTACGAGAAAAACCACAAAAATGTTATTGCATAATTTTTGATAGCTTATTTACATATCCAAAACATTTTAAGTGATTTAGAATGTTTTTGTAAAATTACAAATTGATCATGGTAATTATTTTGAAAATGCGTTAAGTGCTTTAAAACACTTTTGTAAAAATAACAACAGTTGTAAAATGAGTTTAAAAAGCAAATTATCCTCACTTGAGATGTTATTGAATATTTATAAATTTGTGTTAACTTTTTTGGCATATTCGAATCATTAAAACCAAATTTCAAAGATAATCAACTTTATTGTACAAACATTTCAAAAATTGGCACTAGAAACTTCTTCAGTAATACTAATAATTAAATACCTCATTTTACTTATAAGTAGATAACAGTCTTAATTTAGTTCTTCATCCGTAATTGCTGGAATTATAATTAAAGAATCATCAGTTGCATTTACACAGAGACTGGATCTGTTCTTCTGACATCACTAGATTTTTTATTTTTTTTCATTATGGGCTTGCTCTTGGTCCCAGACTAGCCCGAGGGCATAGACGGAGCCTACGATGGAGCGAGCTTACCCAATAGATGCCTATGCACTCGTTTCTTGAATACTTCTGGGTTATATGAATTTGGAAATACAAACGCCGCCGGCAGGGAATTCCATTCTTTTGCGGTGCGCATTATAAACGATTTTGAGAAGCGCTGCGTGCGGATATGAGGAATATCAACCAAGAAAGGGTGGTATCCCGCCGTATATCTGGATGTCCGGTGGTAAAATGGAGATCAGGGAATGAGCTTGTGAAGCTCATGAGCACACTCACCGAAGTGCAATCTGTAAAATACAGCCAGACAGGCAACTTTTCGCCGATGTGCTAGAGGTTGTAGTTGGGCCACCAGTTTCTTGTCGCCAATCAACCTTTTGGCTCTGAGATCCACCGAATCCAATGCAGCCATTTCGTATTTGGCTGATCCATCCTGATCAGCCAAAGAATCGCTGATCGGACTTGAGCTTAAGGGACTACGCACATTTATTCAGCTCTATTCAGCTTATGTCCGTAGAAAACAACGATTTTGTATGAAGACGCGTACGCGTCCGTTCAACTTTCCGCGTCCTTTCAGCTTCCGTACAAAATCGTTGTTTTATATGGGCATAAGCTGAATGGTGTGCGTAGACCCTTATGCAGTGTTTGAAGCTGTCCTGGCGTGAAGTATCGCTTAACCTTGTTAAGAATACCCAGCTTATGCGCCGCAGTCTGTGCTTTGGACTTGGATGAAAGTGCCGAAGTTGAAGTCAGAACTCAACTCCATGCCAAGGAGTTCTAGGCAGTCTAGGCAGCCGATAACATTTACAGATGTACCTCGGAAAATAGGAGCCAGGTCGAATGGGCTCCCTTTGGCGGAGAACAGCATGAACATGCTTCCGTTTTGGCGGCATTGAACTGCACTAGATTCTCATCGCCCTATTGTGACACACGACTCAAGGCAAGGGTCACTCGCTTTACCATGGTCTCTCTCTGTGAACGTATATTGTCCCTACTGTTTTTGCGCTGACTGGCCAGATATCTCTCTACAACAGTACTGTCATCTCATAGATAAATCATTATTTTTCTGTGGACTGATATGTTTCTTCATTTCTTTTTCCTACTAGCGTTAAATATATTTTTAATTCGTAGTTGCCGGCTTGCGGACATCTGAAATGGAAGTTAAAATTACCTATGTTTATTTGGGGTCTGTACTTAACATGTTAACGAAGAAGCCGTGACACAGATATAAAACCGTACAGGGTGTAAAGCTGGCCAGTTATTTTAAACACGATATTTTCCCTCGCCACCGTGCTAATGGTAGAAATACGCACGTTCAATTGAAACCTACGACCTCCCGTATAAAGGGCGCGTCCTTATTCAGCCCCCTGTATTTTTACAAAAAAATACCTACTTGTGTAGGTATTGTTTAGAAAGAATACAAACAATCAATACATAACCCAATTCAATATAAAAAATAGCTAGATTAGTGCAGGACTACAGCCTTGGGTTTTTCCAATAGAATAGGTGATCATCACTCATTACATAACTGATTAACCCAGAAGCAATACAAAAATTTCGTAGGTACTCAATACTTTTTTGCAAAAATATGTTAAAGATCATGATACACAATTGTATGCTTAATGCTACCTTAGATATTTTCACAAAAATCTATTAAGTAACTTAAGCGTAAAACAAATTCTTAGCTATCGTGGATTTAACATTTTGCAACAACTGCTTATGTGAGTTTTGCGCCAGAAAACAACATTAATGTTATGAATTTTGCCATTATTGCATGTATAAACTAAGAACTAACCCAGTTTATAATATGTATGAGCTTTCATCCACAATGAATGCATACTTCCCACTTAATTACACCGAAAACACAGATAACCTTACCATTCAATAAATAAAAATAACTAAATAACCCAAATTAGACACTTACCTTGCAAGAACCAATGTTTCTAGTTAAATTTATTATCTAAATGCACCAATGCGCTTGTATAAATTACATTAAAACCATTTTTGACCAAAAAAAAACTCTCAAAAAAGTAGCTGTCTTGTGACGGTTGCAAATCAAAACATACAGTGACGTCTATTTCGCAATAACTTGTCAAGCTGCTTGAGTTGCTATTGCAAACTAACAGGTAGTGCTAGGTGTTATAAAGTGTATCTTAAGGCACTTAGAAGTTTATCGCAAATGTATGTAAGGTTCATAGGGCGTTGACATAAATAAAGATACCGATTTTTTCAAAGAATTAAGGTGTATACCAGTAAAAATGTTTTTGAAAAATGTTTTTTGACTGATTTCTAAGGGCACTGTATACTTAACTCATTTTGAGAAAATTTGTGGGTTGACGTCTTTTTGCTTATTTGCGTCCAACTATGAGACAAGTTTAAGTAGTGTTCAACGTAAACCTTGGTTTACCGCCCGCGTTTCGATAAAATTCAAATCTAATAATAAAAAGCTTTTTAAAAAAAAGATAACCGACTTCAAAAACTAAAAGCTCAAAAATAACTATTTCGGAAGTCGGTGGCAACACAATTCGACCGGCAGAAGAGAAGCCACCGACTTCCGAAATAGTTATTTTTGAGCTTTTAGTTTTTGAAGTCGGTTATCTTTTTTTTAAAAAAGCTTTTTATTTTTTACTTTTTAGTTAGAGTCTCAGTGTCTGACTACGTTTTAGGGTAGCTCTCAAATTAAACTTATAATCTTATAAAATGAAAACGGCACTATGCGCGCGACGTCACAGGATATCCATTAGTGTTATATACTAAAACCTTCCACAGAATGTTACAAAGACTTTTCTGAAAACCGCATCGAAATCGGTATAGCTAAACGCGAGATAATCGCGGTCAAACATACAATCGTCTTTGAAAATCTACAATCCAAGAAAGCAAAACGCGATCTATGCGGGCAACGTCACGGGATATCCATTAGTGTTATATACTAAAACCTTCCCCAGAATGTAACAAACACTTTGCTGAAAACTGCATCAAAATCGGTTCAGCCAAACGCGAGATAATCGCGGACAAACATACATACATACATACATACATACAGGTCGAACAGAGAACCTACTTTTTTTTGAAGTCGGTTAAAAATGGCTACCTTTGCGATAATCGTTCGTCAACCCATAGTTTTGTAGTGCCATTAGTTGCTATCGTATAAAATTTGCATTAAGTACTATTGCGATACGGAAAAAGTTTGAAGTTAGTTCAAGGTTGACGCGAAAAAAACTGATAACAGTGTTCCCATGGTTTGGGTGGGCCAAGTCTATCCATGGAAATTATTTAGTATTATCCTGGTATCTCGATTAGGAATTTGGTGGATACGAAAATATGCACATAATAATACGATATATTTTTAACGGTATTCAGATACGACTACGGAAATTAAATTATTTTTCTCTTCCGGGTGACAGGGCGAAAGTCAACCAAATGGTTCAAATTAGACTCCGCCCTTAACTTAAATACGGTATTTGACACTACTAGCCGATAAATCTAAGACATATTTTTTATAAAACCTTTCCTTTTATTAGTGCTAAACATCGAATTTGTTTTTAATTTACTGTAAAATTGGATTTTTAATTGCTTTAAAATCAATAAATAGTTAGTCAATAGGGTTGCTAGCTTGTGACGTCACAAGCAGGTATTGGCATACAAAGTCTATTGGAGAATTGCGTTTTGACAGCTTATAAAAAGTACGTCAATTGATGATGGTGTCAAATACCGGATTAGAAGGTAGCTAGGTTTTTTTTGATGAACGGGAAATCATCAAATGATTTCTCCCGCCCTGAACGGGGCGGGAGGGAGTGTCAGACTTATTCTGACTGAAACCCATTACCCACCCATGTTCCTTCGGTTGCCCTTTATGTTCCGGGGCCGCGGTAACTATTCGAAATATTCCGCAATCCGAGGCTAGGAGTTTGGAGATGTGATACCTCACTGCCTCAGACGGAAAGCACAATGTTGTAGAGGTTATCGATTAAAGTAAGACTGAAAATAGATCTTAGTAATGGTTGGGCAAAAATAGGGACGACAGTTTTTGTATCGAAAGCAGCTATATTGCTCGCACGACGATATGCGAAAAAAAATTGAAACATTCTTTAACCAGGACGGAATAGAGAAGGTTGAGAAAAGGTGTTTGGGGTGAGAGGTTGTGCATCATTTATCTCTAGAATGGCTTGAACAATTGACATCCAGTTTTCTGCGGTATAATATTTGTAATGTATCAACAACTTTATGTTAAGTATACCTGTTCAAAATAATGTAGATAGTCAGGAGAACATATAGTCTTCGTCCACTGATAGTTGACGGTCACGTCAGTCGCATTCCCCTCACATTTGACTGAAACAAAACGAGTTGAGGTTTAATTTTGACATAATTTAATTCTAACAATTTGTTTGTTTAGTGGTTGCTCTGTCTTAGCAGTTGAGTGTTCATTTCATTCATGATGTTTGTGGTTTTTTCTGTTTCTATCTAGGACACAATTGCTAATATTGGAGTAAAGGAAAATATTGTGAAGATATCTAAACTTATTTGTGTAGGTATTTAACTAAAGATAACCTTGATATGACTTTTCGTCTAAAGAAAATCGTATAAAAGTCAGACCAATATTATTTAAATTTAGTTGATTACCTAAGAGCGGTTTAGGTAATTAACTAATTGTTAACATTTTTAAATAAAATTTTTAGAGAATTTTAAAATAAAAGACATGTCAAGACTTTTTACAATTAGAGTATTTTTTATAAGCAACATAAGTATGAAATCGCTATGACGTGCAAGTGTAGAGATAGGTGCTATTTATAAAAAATGAATCGCCGCTCATTGCTCTCGCTAAAACTAAAAAACGGCTTCATCATTTTTAGGGTTCCGTACCTCAAAAGGTAAAAACGGAACCCTTATAGGATCACTTTGTTGTCCGTCTGTCCGTCCGTCCGGCTGTCAAGACCCTTTTTCTCAGAAACGCGTCGAGATATCAAGCTGAAATTAATATCACATACTCGGGTCTGCTATCTCTTAAAGCAGTGAAAAAATCAAGTTTTTAAATCAACGCAATAAAAAGATACGGCGGTTTATATTGCAAATTTGGACATTTGCAAGGAAATCAAAACCTATAGGGTACTTCCCATTGACCTAGAATCATGAAATTTGGCAAAAAGCAAGGTCATGTAGCACAAGTAAAGGAAAAAACTCCGAAAACCGTAAATTTGTAGTTAGTTCACACCAGGCGTCCGTCTGTCCGTCTGTCTGTCAATAACCTTTTTCTCATAAACGCGTCGAGATATCAAGCTGAAATTAATATCACATACTTAGGTCTGCTATTTCTCACAGCAGTGAAAAAATCAAGTTTCTAAATCAATGCAATAAAAAAATACGGCGGTTTATATTGCATATTTAGATATTTTCAAGAGAATCAAAACTCAAAACCTATAGGGTACTTCCCATTGACCTAGAATCATGAAATTTGGCTAAAGGCAAGGTCATGTAGCACAAGTAAAGGGAAAACTCCGAAAACCGTAAATTTGTAGTTAGTTGACATCAGGCGTCCGTCTGTCCGTCTGTCTGTCAAGAACCTTTTTCTCAGAAACGCGTCGAGGTATCAAGCTGAAATTAATATCACATACTCAGGTCTGCTATCTATTAAAGCAGTGAAAAAATCAAGTTTCTAAATCAACCTTAAATTTGTAGTTATTTCACTAAAAAACAAATTAACGGAACCCTCGTTGCGCGAGTAGAACTCGCACTTGACCGGTTTTTTTTTTATGAAACGTGAAACTATGCATCCTTTTTAAGCTCAGAACACAATGTATGGCATTTGACACAGAAACATTCTAAAAGCGTAATGCCAATTTAATTGAAAACTTCCGAATTTCTGCCACAGCGCGATCACTAATTTTATTAAAAAGTTGGTGTAGGTGTAAGTATATACCATCGATTTATCCTTGAATGTCTGAAAGGTGGAGTTTGTAATTGCATTCGTAAAAGAGCATCATTTAGCTATTAGAATTTGAGTCATAACGTACTAGAAACTTGATAACAAGTCATGTCAACGTTTTATCATAAAAGGATCTGGAGCCCAATTCTCGTGCGTTAGATAAATATAGAAATCGATATTTATCAAATTAAAATGGCGGATATCGAGTTATTTGGATAAATCGGTATTCTCAGTTTATCGAGTGAGATAATTATCCAACCATTTCATTCATTTGTCATTGAATTTTGTGATATTTTTGATTGATATAAGACTCTCGATATCTTATCGAATTCGATATTATATCACATAAACCGAGAATTAGGTCCCTGATATCTCGCTTATGTCCGGTGATAAGATTATATGACAGACTGATATTCAATTAGAGTTATTGGCAATATTATTGTTAGTTTCTGGCAAAGACTGATATTAAATAAAGGGGTCTCCCCTTTATTTTTTCACTAGCTTTTGCCCGCGGCTCAAAAGTAGCCTTTGTTACTCTCCATCCCTTCAACTATCTCCACTTAAAAAATCACGTCAATTCGTCGCTCGGTTTTGCCGTGAAAGAAAGACAAACATACAGACAGACACACTTTCCCATTTATAATATTAGTATGGATATCATGATGTCTTTCTAATGTTAATCTTGGACATCACAGACATCAGTGAAGGAAAATATCCTGAGGGAACCTGGACTTGTAATAAATATAAGTCCGAAATCGCCAATCCGCCTTGAGCAAGCATGGTGATCAATGCTAGTTCCTTCTCGGTATGAGAAGAGGCTTTTGCCCAGCAGTGGGACAGTAATAGGCTGGTATTATTATATCATGACGTCTATGACTGCCGATGCCTAGCGATAGATCTATTTTGGGGTCTTTTCTATACTAGGCTGAGAATTTTTTTCAAGTCTATACTGCGAAAAATCCGTACTTATATTATAAATGCAAGAGTAACTCTGTCTGTCTGTCTGTCTCTTCTTCACGCCTAAACCACTGAACCGATTTGAATGAAATTTGGTACAGATATAGTCTGGAACCTGAGAAAGGACATAGGATAGGTTTCCTTCCGGAAATTCCCCGGAAACGGGAACTATTGTACCACGCGGACGAACTCGCGGGCAAAAGCCAGTACAAAATAAATCTTGGGAAGGATTCCACACAAAGCAGAACCAATACTATGATTACCAGACAAGACATAATTACCTACTTAAATGTATAAATACATACAAGGTATAAATAAATTAACTCAGAACAATGATCAATAATGCATGAATTCTCATATCTACTTTTCCTTAATTGAGGTAGCCAGTATGAGAAAACATGTCAATTAAAAAGCGTTGCAATTACTTGTTACCATGGTTTCTTATACCTAGGAAAGAAAGTAGGAAATTGACAAGATTTATCAATATCAGATAATGTAATTATAAATAGAGATGTGTTCTGATATATTTACAATCACAAAAATTACAATTACAATATCATTATCATTACCATAACAAATTCATCAGAGATTATTTTATACTACATGAAGTTATTACTAAAAAGAATTAAAACCTAGTTTTCTTCCATGTAAATGTTTGTTATTGCAAATTCATACCAAAATGAGTTCAGATAAAAAAAAACTGTGGTTTAGCTATAAAAGAGAACAGACAGGCAGAAATACTTTAACATAACAATACTGTATCATAAAATTCTGGTAGTGGGGTTGCTATGGCTACAAACTAGAACAGTCTGACAGATTTTAAAAGAATAAAAAAACCTACCAAAGGATCTTAGATCGTCCTCCAATAGCTATTCACGTTTTAAATAATATTTTTTTAAATTCTATAATTGTTTAAAAAATTTATGATCATGTGACAGCCGGCTGTCGGGCTGCTATTGTCTTTTTATTGTGTCTCGAATCATTTGTCTTCGAAGGATAAAAGAATTATAGGTTTAGGTTCAGTTCTATTATAAGTGCTAGCTAGGTGTTTTAGATTGTATTAAACCAACACCACTGATGGGTTATGACAGTTTTTTACCAGATATGCAATATGTATGCTGCAATCAGCATTTATAATACAATACTGTTATATTCTAGGTCAAGTATGAAGTGTTTACAAAAGGGATAAGTAGGTACTTACAATACATACATAATAAACTATACTTTCCATTACTACTTAGTATAAATTTTGCTTTCCGCTGCATGTCCCTATGTGTGTTTAGATCTTTAAAACTATGCAACGGTTTTTGTTACAGTTACTTTAAATATGGAGTGATCTAAGAGGAAGGTTTATATGTAAAAAAGATGCATAATAATGTAGAGAAAAACTGTTTTTTAAAGGTTTCTAACATCCATGCGAAGCTGGGTGGGTCGCTACTACTTTATAAACAAGTATAACGAATTAAAGCAATTTTGTAGTCTATGCCAATTACAAAAAAGGGATAAGTGCTTTCTGATGTTTATGGTAACTAAGAAGATTTAGAATAAACTAATACATAATACTTACACATTATAATTAGCTGAGAATCCTTAAATAGTGACTTAGCTAGTGTGAACACACAATTGTCCTGAAAAATAATAATAAAAAAATCATCTATACTACTTTGAAAGCTTGCTTTGTTTATGTGCAAGCAATATAGGTATATTTTGATATTATTGATAATCTAATTTGTGATACATGAACTAATTATAAATACCTAGATACCAGAATATTTGAGTTAACAGAATAATACCCTAAAACAGGAATCAGATATTTTTATATATCTGTTCCTGTTACAAAGGGAAATTAAATTTTATCAAATTTTATTATGCATAAATGCTGTACGATATATACTTTTTTAAGCCATTATAATGGCTATGAAGCAATTAAGTTAAGTTAATGAACATTTAAGTAAATAAGCATAAACAATGACTCAGTACTTGCAATGAATATTAAATGTCGATAAATGAATGCTTATCAATGTATTTATGTTTGTACACTTGGGGCAAGGGGGCTATAGCAGAATTGTATTAAAACGTAGTTTTTCAGTATAAAATATTACATTCTTACCCCGTTCAGCGGCAAATCCCATTTTCCTATATCCGAAAAACTGTGCGTTACTTTGACGATTGCCACAAATAATATAAATAGGATTCGCAACATTATAAGTGATTTAGGCGACGAAGCCACAAACTATTTTATCAAAATCGAAAAACTATCAAACATCATTTTAATTTGGTTTAAATTACAAATAACAATTATTTTGGAAAGAAAACGCATTCACTTCATCACTTGACAGATATGTAGATTTGACATTTAGGTTGCTTGATGATTGACGTGACGTGACGTGACTCAATCTTGACGTTAAATTGAAGTAAAAAATTATTGATACCCATTCTGCTGCAGGGTATTTACATAAAATTTAAATAAGTTATTAATTAAAGCTGAAAAATAAAAATTATAAAAACTGTAATCAACTTACTTATCAGCTTTTATTCTCTCCCTGTACTAATAAGCCCTGTATTTACTTTGACTCAAAACCAAAAATCTTTGACATTGACTCATCCTGTCGAATGATGACAGTGACAGTGACAGTACACACAGAAGAACACACAGAAGTTGGGTCGTGTCAAAATATTTTTGTTTTGTACTTCGTATAATTCAGTAAAAAACGCATAATATGTCATAATTGTAATGTTTTTTATTTATTTTAATGTTAAATTACGTAAATTAATTATAAAAACTCTATATACTTATCATGTTTTGGTGATACAATATTCATAGTGTGGTACCGTGGTAGTCATGTCAGATTGCGCGCTGGTATCCAATGTAAGCGAACATGATGCGAGTATGGATGTGGGGAACGACAAGTCTCTATTCGAGCCCTCTGTTGAAATGATGGTAAATGATTTTGATGACGAGAGAACACTAGACGAAGAAGAAGCTTTGGCGGCGGGAGAACAACAAGATCCTAAAGCCGAACTCAACAGCCTTCAGCGTGAAGGTGATATGCCCTTGGAGGAACTACTAGCACTGTACGGATACGACAGAACCATGGAAAAGCCCATACCAGAGCAGGCCCCTGAGTTGGTGCCAGAGGAGATTGAGAAACCAGAATCAGCATTACAACAATTATATTGCGAGGCTACTAGTACTACTACAGAAGCCACAAGATGCCTTAGGTCAGGCTCAAGACCGCCTTCTGAAGAAGAAGATGATTATGACTACAGCCCAGATGAGGATGACTGGAAAAAGACCATAATGGTTGGTAGCGACTACCAAGCCGGGATACCTGAGGGTTTATGCAGCTATGATGATGCATTACCATATGAAAATGAAGACAAACTTCTATGGAACCCAACTATGTTAGATGAAAAAGTTACAGAAGACTACATGAAGAAAATTTGCACCATGAACTCGGGGACAGGGATAGATGCTGTACCTCGAGGGAAACAATTACGAGATGATGAAGAAGCCCTATACCTGCTGCAGCAGTGCGGCCACAATGTGGAGGAAGCATTAAGGCGGCGACGTATATCTGCCCAAACCCCAGCTCATGCAAGCCTCTGGTCAGAAGAAGAGTGTCGTAACTTTGAAAACGGCCTTAAAGCCCATGGCAAGGACTTTCACCAAATCAGACTAAACAAAGTACGGACTCGTTCAGTTGGTGAATTGGTACAGTTTTATTACATTTGGAAAAAGACAGAGCGCCATGATATTTTTGCTAACAAAGCACGTTTGGAGAAGAAAAAGTACACTATACATCCAGGTCACACAGATTACATGGACAGATTCTTGGAGGAACAGGAGGCGTCAGGGGCTGGTGTTGTCAGACAAGTTTCACCTTCTCCGATTATAGAATTTGGTCCGTCGCCTGCAACTCAGCCTGACCCATTAGCTTTGGGTGAAAAGGAGGTGTTTTCCCAGCTTAATGCACACACCCCACCTCCAAGAGCCCTGTCTATGGAGGAACCGGAACCTCCCACCGGTTCCTAATACATGTATTATTGGCAAAGGCCATTAGTAGAGAGCACTGTTCGTAACATACTTAACTATGTTGTTATTAGAAATAAGGGTATTCTTTCCTTATTCATGAAAATAATCCAATTTTTGTTTTGTAATATTTTTTTATAACAGATTATGGACTGACTTAAAACTTTTTTATATTTTAACATTTTAAACAGTACAATGTATATAGTAAAGCTGTAAAATTATGTTACATGTTTGTGAATAAGGGAATTATGCTGAATGATATGAATGTTTGTGTAACCATCTGCAGGTGGGTGGTGTAAAAAAATATGAGGCATTTGATGATAAGAATAAACAGTGCAAATAAATGTGTCAATTTATTTTATAATGCATTTTATCCTTACAGTATCAGTTACACAGGCTTTTGACCAAACAGACAGATGACTAATTTTACAGTATTAAAATGCAGTTTCCTTGCCCTTGGTAAAAGTTACTCATCATTTGTTTTAAAATCAGCGGTTTTCCTGCAAACATCATCAGGAAAAGATTTCCTGTTGTGGTTCAATTTTATTCAAGTTTACCGAGTGGAATTCCAAGAATTATAATGACTAATGCGCTATCTACACAAACAGTTAACTCTCGAGTTTGAGTAGGTAGTTAACTATTATAATATTCTGTCTATGTTCGAGTATAAAATTAAATAATCCTTTGTTGAAGTAGTTTGTTTTGTTCATGGATAGATGGCAGGATTTTATTAATTGTTTCGTTCATGACATAAAAGGCACAGCAGATCCATTTCGTTCAGAAATAATGAAAAACAAAGCAAATTGGGTTCCTCGCTCACTCATTTCGTTTTGAAGTGAAACAGACAGAGTTCATTGGGATGCCCAAAAAAGTCTGTTGTATCGATATATTATTATCGCATCGTAACCATATCGAATGCGTTTATATCGATACGCGATATTATCGTATCCTTTTGTATCGATATATCGCATCGTAACCGTATCGCTTGGGTAGATGACTAGGTAGGTTATTTCGTCGGTAAAATATTAAATAAAATTAAAAAATATCCTCGGACAAAAATGAAAAAGTATTTAAAATATATAAATGGAAGGTCAGTTTATTCTTTTTAAAACATCACAGTTGCCACTTATCAGCACTTACATAGCGCAAAACCAATAATTTTGACAATCGCTGTGGATTTATTTTGTTACGGCTTTCTGAGTGTGGATCCAGCTAAAGAAAACCGAAGTTCAGTTCGATACGATACGTTAATGCGATATTTTTTCGGAATACGATATATCGAGGCGCATCGTATGACTAAATTATCGTATTAAATTTCGATATATCGTATAGTCCTGTATCGATATTTCGATATATCGCATCGTATTGGGCATCACTTCATTCATCAACAGACGTCGTCGTAATCTGTGATCTCAAAACTGTGTAAAAATGTATTGATACCTAATAAAAAAAGAGCCGTGTTGTGTAAAGGTTACAAAGTAAATGTTCTAAGCACGAACATTGTTTAAATAGGTAATTTATTCGTGAGAATATAAAAGCCTTTTTAGGTTAAATTGATTAACTTCAGAACATCAAAACAAAACCATGACTGAAAGCCCAGATATGTCGAAGAAAGAAATTCTCAACGATTTTAAAGAAAACTACGGTAAGATCCGCAAATTGTTGGATGAAGACAGCAAAAATGACCCGGAAAACGAGCCCTACGTATCCAAATACAAAGCTAAAGAGATACTTATGAGCATGAGCGACAGTTTAAAGAAATTGCTCGGTAGCCCCACTGATTTTCATGAAATAAAGCTACATGCTATGTTAGGCACTGTTTTACTGAACATTGGGATCATTGACATGGAAACTGAAGAGCTTACATCTAGTGAGAAGGTTTTATCTGAAGCTGTCACACTGCTTGTATCAAATTCGTCCAAACCGGAGATTATAATCACGTTGATCAACGTTTATAATAATTTAGGTATTTTATGGTCTAATCGGGATGCGCCAGACAAGGCTAAAACCTATTTGCTTAGTGCAAAAGAGTTGTATGAAAACTTTAAATGTACAATGCAGTTGCCTTTGCCTATAGAACAAATTGTCAGTCCGTCTGGGGAAAGTCCTCTTGGAGATATCATGCTACTAGAGAAAGCACATACCCTAACTCTGTACTACTTAGCTCAAGTGTATGGTTCTCTAAAAGAGAACTTGAAATCAGCAATATATTGTCATGTAACACTACGAAGGCAGTTGCAATATAATGATTATGAGCCAATAGACTGGGCGTTAAACTCGGCAACTTTGTCACAGTTTTTTGCAGAGCAGAATGGGTTTTTCCAATCAAGGCATCATTTGGCAGCTGCGTCTACTATCCTAGAACAGTATGAAGAGAAGTTGGGGTCTGCAGAGAATAATGATGAAGTGGTTCTAGCAAAAATAGAAACATTTAAGCATAGGTCTGCTGATGTTGCTCGCTGTTGGGCCAAGTATTGTATCCTGCTTATGACTGCATCTAAAGCCAGGCTCATGACTGATTCAGAACAATTAACTGAACCTATAACAGGTATGGCTTTCACTCATAAGTAGTTTATTGCTTTTTGCTGTCACAAACCTTGCTATGTGTAATTCAGTGTCTTTTCACAAATTAGAACTGTATTTGTCAGAGTATAGACATTATTTTTCTTTAAATTGGTTTATAAAAATTATAAATTGCTAAGATATTAATGTGGCAATATATTTAGTATCTGAAATATTGGTACATGATGATGTACAGATGTTATTTGCTTGGTGCAAAATATTTAACCTACTGATATTCCCATTAAATCAATTTGAAATATTTTTAAAATTATAAGAAATATTACAATAGGATGATAGATTAATACTAGCAAATTCAATAATTTTTAATCTTACTAGACTTATGTTTTTTTTTTCATAAATCATGGCATTAAAATATTGATAACTAGCTTTTTCCTGCGGCTTCGCTCGCGTTAAAAAGAGACAAAAAGCCTATTTTACTCTCCATCCCTTCAACTATCTCCACTTAAAAAATCACGTCAATCCGTCGCTCTGTTTTGCCGTGAAAGAAAGACAAACATACAGACAGACAGACAGACACACAGACACACTTTCCCATTTATAATATTAGTATGGATAAGAGTGGCATGATTTTAATCAAAAACCCTTATCATTACAGACATGTCAAATCTCACACTAGAAGACCATGAAAACATCTGCGGTGGTGACATTACTAAGCTAATCTTTACAGACATTGATGTCTCAAAATACGAGAACAAAATCGGAGACAAGTTCCTTCTCACTTACCAGGATGCCAGAGAAGTCTTCTTGAACTGCCAGACTTGGCTGAATAAGGCCAAGGAGTACTACAAACTCGATACCTTGGCCTCTGACTACATAGAACTTGTACAGGATAGCTCTCAGTCATATAGCTATCTCGCTTTCTTTGAGGAAGACGATGAGAGACGCGCCAAAATGCACAAGCGACGAATCGACATGCTTGAAGACTTACTTAAAGAAATCAACCCTACATACTACCTCCAGTATTGCAGGCAACTGTGGTTTGAACTAGGTGAGGTTTATTCTGACATACTGAACATCAAGCTCGAAAAGCTAAATAGGACTACTGAAAAACCAACTCCGCACGCGTTGAAGAAAATAAACAATCTATGTGACAAGAGTATTGAAAATTTTGATCATTTCCTGAATTCTTGCAAGGATAAAAACGGTGTGATGCCTGCGAAGTTAAACTATGATTTGATTAGGCCAGTTATCAGTGCTCATGCCTTCATTGGCAGGAATAGTATGAAGAAGGTTGCAGTTGACAAAGTTTTACAATTGAGGAATGTTCAGAAGAGTTTTGATTCTTATCAAGCAGTAGTGGACATTTGTACGAACTGTGAGGAGGCGGCAGCCATGATGCATGAAGAGTTTGCCCTATGTCAAGAGATGGTGAAAATCTTACCTATAAAAATAAAGAGACTGCAAATAGAAACTGCGCAATAGGAGAATTGTGTATATTATAGTTGCAACTATACTGTACAGAAGTGCTGTTTGGTATACTCTGAATGCTTGTAATATCTCGCTTTTGAATTCTGCTGAGTTAAGACGGGTACGTTATTATCGTCATGTCGATAATTTAGAAGGGCGGGATATTTTCTCATGTAAATCGGGTCGAATTGTTACGCGACCTGTATTATATGGCATCGCTGGTAAAACAGCAGCGGTGATCTGTCACAAGGCGCCCGAGAATTTAAAGTCGTAAAAAAATCTTTAAAAATAATGGTTGTATACAACAGCAAATTACACTTCAGCTGTCGATAATAACGCATCTGTGTGGCAAAGCTTTAAGATGATCCAGGTAGACCTCCTTCCTGGTGCAAAGATTTGAGTCTGAATTGTTGGAGTATTAATAGTATGGAAATAATATATTCCTCTCTCTTTGGGTGGCAGAATAATGACGATGTTTTTGTCGCAAGCATTTTGTATGAATCGGCCGTTTACATAACGCCTCGGCATTTTAAATAATTTCATATTTGGCAAAATGTCAAAGCAATCCGAATTGCATTTATTTCTGGGTGGTTAAAAAAACCATACCCATACCTTAGTCTTTAACCTTAGTTTCTAACCTAACCTATCAGAATCCGATTACACTGACATTTTACAAAATTAATTTAAAAAAAAATGCGAAGGTATTGAGTAAACGGCAGATACGTATAAATTATACGTATCTGCCGTTTACTTAAGAACAGAGTATTATACGGTATAATGCCAGCGACATATGCAGTACCACTGTTCTTACTCTATATTCAAAGATTACAAATCCTTAGCTGGGCCTGTGTACATATTGATTGATCACCTTAGATGTTAAAATTTGTGTGAGCATAGGCACATAATTATTTTAGTTGAATTGTTTGGGCCAGGACTGAGACTTGATCAAATTGAAAAATTACTTTTGTTTTTGGAAGGGCCTATTTTGGGTATTGTTTGCTCTTTTCCTCAATAAAACAACTTGAACCCTAGTCAAGGTTTGACCAGATTATTAAAAATAATTTATTTATTATGAACGTCTGACACTCGCTCGTCAAATGCAATTTTATTAAACTGCTGATTTCAATGGATCTCCCTCGATAAATGTAGATGGGACTTCATCACAAACTCACATCTAACCAGCTGATCCTCAGATTATAAAACAGTAGGCAGATAGACAGCGCGGAACATTACGAGTGCGGCGAACGTCGAGACATGTGTGCGTGACTGCCACGTGACTGCGCTGTAAGAACACGTCGTCTCTGTGTGCGTTCCGGTTGCCAGGATGATGAAAAATTACCCGCAAAATATTTCATTCTTATCTGTTTATATTAATTAAAATATAAATAATAAAGTGCTTAGGTGTATAACAATTTTATAAAGCAAAAAGTTTGTTTGTTTGAAACTTGAACGCGCTAATTTATTCTCTTATTCACAGAAAAGGACAGAATATAAAATATTAGTTGTCATATTTTTCTGTTTACTGTTTTTTACTATATTTACTTTATGTTGGCGAATCGACTGGTGTACATAATTTTAGTTAGAGACAAAACATTCATTACTTTTATTAACGAAGACTTTTGACACATACAAGATAAGTACACACACATGATACAAACATACCAACGAAAAAGAAAAAAAACACTCGAATTAAATATTCTTGTAGATCGATAATCCTGTGTCCAATACGTATTTCCCAACTTAGGGGTAAATGTTTTCACAATAAAATAGCAACACCGACAGATTTCTGTTGAGGTGGATTCTCTGGCGGGAAATCAAATTGCGCGGGTGTTAAAAATTTCTCTTACGAAAAAATTTTAGATTTTGTATAATATTTCTTAAATATTTCATTGAATAGTTCTTAAAAAAAACCCAGTGTATTATTAAAATGGGTACAGAAAGCGATGGGGGCGATGCCCCCATCGATATAGAGCCGAAAAAGAAAAGAAAATTGGCTCCCAAGGAATCGACACAGTCTGAAACTTATAAAATTTTCATGAAACCGAATTATAAGAGACAATTTCCCGAATGCCACAGCGGCGATTGTGTAGTATTTGTGGAATCGATTGAAAATGAAAAATTGGGCAACAAAAACCCAATTGGACTTACTAAATTGTTTACAGAAAATGTTAAAGGTATCATAGGCGTACACCGAGTAAACGCATACAAAGTTGGGATAACTTTTAAAAAACCTGCACCGGCGAATAGTTTCCTCAAAATGGACCATTTCTTAGGAAAAAATAAATTAAAAGCCTTCGTTCCAGCATATATGACGGAATCAACAGGTGTTATACGTTATGTACCGAAAACTATGTCCAACGAAGAAGTATATAAAAATATACAAAGTGACGTTGAAGTTATATCTATTAAAAGATTCATGCGAAAAGTTGATGGGAAACTTACACCATTGGGTACAATAGCAGTAACATTTGCCGCAACAGCATTGCCACAATATGCATATATACACATGTTCAGGTACCCGGTACAAACATATATACCACCTTTATTACAGTGCTATAAATGCCTAAAATATAACCACTCTGCAAGAGCTTGCCGTGGGGAGCAAATGTGCTCTTCTTGTGCCGGTCGGCACTCATACAAAGAATGCGATGTCGAAGAGATCACATGCATCAACTGCGCAGGTAATCATCTTGCCATTTCACGAGACTGTCCCATTAAAAAACAAAAAATTGAAGAGAAAAAGGCCAAATTCCTGCAGAAAACGTATGCCACTGTTGTGAAACCACCCCCTGTATTTAATGAGAAATCTTTTCCTACTTTACCCAAGGTTGCTGATAAGGCTAAGTCCAATGACATTTTAGATTTTAAACTAGTTGCAAATAATGATATTATTATTAACGCAATTGTTAAATCGTTGGTTGCATTAGGAAACAAAAGTGACTCTGATGGGCCACTCACACATAAGAAAATAAAAGAAATATTTTTATCAAATTTAATTTAAAACATGGATAATTATCTTAATATTTTACAGTATAATATACAGAGTTTACAGAGTAAAAAGAGCCTATTACAAAATTTATTAATTGACAAAAATATAGATATCTGTCTTCTTAATGAGACTTGGCTTAAATCTAATTCTATAATCCCACACTTTCCCACATATAATCTTATCTATAAAAATTCCATAAATTCTCATAATGGAGTAGCCATTTTGGTGAACCATCGTATAAAGTACAAAGTAGTTAATACACACTTCTCAGAATCCATTCAAAACTTATGTATCACTATAGAAACACAATTTGGAGCATTGGCAATACTTTGTGTTTATAGCCCTCCAAGTATCAGGTTTGACTCAGCAAAGTTAAAGGATTTAATCAATAACATACCCAAACCTTGTATAGTTATGGGTGATTTTAACGCTCATAACGTAGCTTTTGGATGCCATAGTGATAATAATAGAGGTAGATGTTTGTATAATATTATTGATGAATTTGACTTATGTATTTTGAATGATGGATCACCAACAACTGTTCCTTATCCTAATAGACAAGCTTCCGCAATAGATCTTGCCCTTGTTAGCTCTTCAATTGCTCATTTATGTAACTGGTATGTTCATGACGATCCCATGGGTAGCTATCATCTTCCAACCTTACTAGAGATCAGCATTCAACCATCTACGTATGACACATCACCTCCTGTGGATCAAGAGAAATATATTTATAGTAAGGCAGATTGGGAAGAATATTATAGACTATCAGAAACTTGTTTTTCACACTTGAACTCAATAAATGATTCCCCAATTAATGCATACAACCATTTTATAGACACATTAAATGATTTAAGGAATAAATCAATTCCAAAACGAAAATTAGTTGCAAACACACTTATTAAAAAGCCAGTACCATGGTGGAATTCAAAATGTAGTGCTGCTGTCGCAAAATCAAAAGATGCATTAAAGTATTATTTTTCTCAACCCAACATTGAAAATTGGATAACATATAAAAAACTAGATGCAAAAAAGAAAATAATTCTGAAGGAAGAAAGTTCTTCTTCCTGGAAAAATTTATGTAGTAGCTTCAATAGGTTAACTCCAGTTTCTAGGATATGGGGATACATTAAAAAGTTTAAGAAAATTGGAACAAATCGAAACAAAAACATCAATGACGAGTGGGTTCCAAGTTTTTTAGATAACTTAGCAGATTCTACTGAAATAGACGACAATAGGCTTGATTATTTGTTTGCGAGTGCTACAGAAAATGATGTAAACGTATTTATCAAAAATAATTTTACTATAGAAGAGTTGAAAACATCTTTAAAGAGTAGGAGAGACACTACACCAGGATTGGATGACATACCTTATATGTTAATCAAAAAATTACATTTAAATGCACAAACAACATTACTTAACCCTCTGCGGCTGACGTGGTAGTCTAACAGACACCGCGAAATATAAAATTCGGTTTATTACCGATAATTTTCAAATTTGAGCGCCACCGCTCTCAGTACCTTACTGTCGTGAGCTCACGCATCGGTCAGCGTGCGGCGGGCGGTTGTAGCGAAGGCACTTTTGCGTAGAGGGAGGCAGGTGTCCACGAGTCTACCACACCAGTGTTAAAGTAAGTGTCTACTATACTACCACCTCAGTAAAATGGTTATAGTTTCATAGTGTCTCCTAAACTACCAGATCAGTAAATTATTTTAGTTTATCTTACGCTAAGGTATTTTTTGGTAATCAATCTCGTTATTTTGAAATTTGATTTTATTTACGCATTTTACGTATATCTGTACTTCTATACCAATTTTATAAAGAGGACAGATTTGTATTTTTGTTTTTAATGAAAACTTAAAAATGTGGAATGAAAATGGACAAATGGACCAATTTAAAAAATTCTTTCACTAATTGAATGCTATATTATCACTGAGTTATATAGGCTATATGGCGAACTAGTATGTAAAATTTCCACGCGGTTGTTGAAATCTCGACGGAAAGCTAATTTGAGCTTTTGAGCCAGAAATTGATTGTTCGAAGCCACTATGTGAAAATTGTCAAAAAAAGCTGTGATTTTGAAAGTGTCTAGTTTTGAAGTCAACCAACGAATTTATGTTATTTTTTCTAGACTGATAACTGTAATTGTTAATTTTTTAAATCTCTAATGTTAAATTCAAAAAAAGTGATTTTGTAATTTTTTCCATGTCATTAATGTTTAAGTAAAGATTCTTAGACTGATTTGTGATAAGTCAATAAACACTGTTTAATTATGGAAATACAAATTGTTTTTGTTGTTTAAATATTATTGAACATAAAAAATAGGCTAACAATCTAATAAATGTAAATATAATAGCTACATAATTTCATTAAATAAAAATATTTGATGTTGAAATGGTGTCTCATGTACTACCACATCAGTAAAATTGTAAAAATTGTCCCACGTCAGTCGCAGAGGGTTAATATTTATAATAAACTATGGGATGAATTAGAAATACCTGAGTCTTGGAAAACACAATGTGTCATTCCAATTTTAAAACCTAATAAACCTGTAAATAGTGCTTCTTCATATAGACCTATTTCCTTATCATCTTGTTTGGGTAAACTCTTTGAAAATATGCTGAAGTTTAGATTAGATTATTTTGCTGAATCACAACACTTAATTCCTTCTATACAGTTTGGCTTCAGAAAAGGTAAAAGTTGTTCTGAAAGCCTTGTATCTTTATTATCAGATGTTAGACAGGTTAAATTAAGTCACTCTAATGCAATCTGCGTGTTTTTAGATGTAAAAGGTGCTTTTGACAATGTAAATATAGAAGAACTCATTCAAGTATCTCACGATATTGGTATACCTGGTCACGTTCTAAAATGGCTTTATTCTTTTTTAAACAATAGAACTGTATTTGTTAAATACAATAATAAAGTGCATGGACCTAGGACTGTCAACAAAGGCACAATGCAAGGGGCAACTTTGTCTCCTTTGCTTTATAACTTGTATACTTCTGAAATATTAAAATATAGTAGATGTACCAGATGTAAAAATCCTGCAATTTGCAGATGACTTGCTTATGTACAGCATAAATCAAAATATAGATATAGCAATGGCCAATATTAATAAGGCTTTGTCTCAGTTATACAGCTATTACCATAATAAACTTAAATTAGAAATAAGTCCAGAAAAGAGTTCAATTTTAATTATCAGTAAAAATGTAAGTACTCATAGAAATGTTAAAATATCATACAACAATGTAGAAATTCCTGCTGTTAAGCAACATAAATTCCTAGGTGTCATTATTGATGATAAATTGAAGTTTGATGAACATATTAAACATATAAGTAACAAAGCACTGAATGGTATTAATTTATTGAGACATTTAGCAGGAAGTTTTTGGGGATCTGACCCCAAAGTTATGAGTATGCTGTACAAAAGTATAGTGAGAAGCCATTTTGATTACAGTAGTTTAGCTTACATGAATGCCAATAGCACCTTGTTACGAAAATTAGATGTAATTCAAAATATGGGACTGAGACTTATTTGTGGTGCTATGCGCTCCACACCTATTAATTCGTTAGAAGTTGAGACATGTATACCTCCCTTGATATTACGAAGGCTGTTGTTGGCTGAGAGATTTTTAGTAAAAGTCATGGTGTCAAATGATAATCCTTTACTTAAGAAACTAACAATACATCCTAAAATTTCACAGTCAATTGCTTGCAATGCCATCACTGCCTCTTCTTTGGTTGGTGGAACTCTACCTGAAATGCCAACATTATTTGAACTTGTTAATATGAATTCCAAAGATATTTATAAAAATGACATTTGGCCCATATACAATATCCCTTTTAATAGTATTATTAACAGCTGTACAATTCATTTAGACACAGTGCACAATAAATTTGATTTTTTACAGTTTAAAGAGAATAGACCAGAACATTATGTTATATATACAGATGGATCTAAAACAGACCATAATGTAAATGCAGCTTTTTATGATCCACAGCTAGATTTCACTAAATGTATTAAATTAAACAAGGTGTGTAGCATTTTCACTGCAGAATGCTATGCAATTTATTGTGCACTGCAGCATGTAAATAGTCTTGTAAATAGTGTACATAATATTCTGATAGTTACAGACTCCAAAAGTGTTTTGTCTGCTCTATACAGTGTAAATATTTCTTTTAAGTTAAATTATATTATTTATAATATTAGACTTATAATCCAAAAACTACTTGATAAGTATATTAAAGTAGAATTAGTTTGGGTACCTTCACACAGTGGCATTCGTGGAAACGAAGTCGCTGACACTGTTGCCCGTTCAGAACATGACGAGGATCGATCCGAGTTGCTCAAGGTTCCATTCACTGATTACTACAGTCTTTTCAATGAAAATAATAGACGGTTATGGAAAGACTATTGGGCCATAACCCTGGAAACGAAAGGCAGATGGTATGCTGGAATACAAAATGAATTACCGATTAGACCTTGGTATCATAACTTCAAATACAGCACAAGAAGATTTATAACTATTATATCACGCATGAGATTGGGACATTGCTTAACACCTGCTCACCTGAATAGAATTCGCATAATTAATAATAGCCGATGCCAACATTGTGGAGCAGAGGATGCTGACTTGGATCACGTTATCTT
The DNA here is from genome assembly GCA_033675125.1 of Athetis lepigone. Taxonomy (NCBI): domain Eukaryota; kingdom Metazoa; phylum Arthropoda; class Insecta; order Lepidoptera; family Noctuidae; genus Athetis; species Athetis lepigone. The sequence goes on from CM066217.1 coordinate 3,803,431, forward strand.
ACAGTGTTCAAGTTTTAATATGCAACGTTTGATTTTGGTCAGTGAATTGAGAGAACTTAATGACAATGACAGTGAGAGTGAACGTCAAAGTGATCCCCGCCGCGTTCAGGATTTATTAGAAAATAAGAAATATTTTAATGTCTTGTTTAGGTATATTTGTAATACGGTAGAAAAAATTTAATTTATTGTGTAATCTGTATATATCTCAATTAATTGTAATTAAATTAGTAAGAAAACTATATCACCACAGACATCTGTATGTCTGTGTGATATCTCTTATCATATCACTGAGATGTATTCACCCAACCCGAAAGGGAGGCAAGTGGATAATTTTTATGAATAGATTGTACATTATTTTAAACTAAGTATCTATAACTTTTATGTAATGTATTGTAGTAGTATTACATTAATTTTAAGTTTTAACATGTATTCGACTGAAGGACTTGTATCCATGGTCACGAATAAATTATTAAAAAAAAAAAAAAAAATCTGTTGAGGTTTTGTGTTCCGAACAAAATAACATCCAAAAAGGCAAAAATAACCATATTAATCTATAAAAAGGTACTCCATCTTCTCTCTTTTGATTTAGGGAACAATTTTTGCAATGTTTAAAAACAAAAGACTGCATCATACTCGAAAATATGAATATTTTCTGTGACATGTTTACGGCGCGACGCTTCGTGCCGTACTGACTCGAGATTGTATTCGCTTTTGGTTTTGTATTTGCTTTGTTGACCTCACTCGCGGTGTTCCGCGCTATCTATCTGCCTTGTGTTTACTAATCTGAGAGCTGATCAATCATTGTTACGGTGAGACTTTACTTGGCGTATTTGCCAAACTTTGTGTGTTGTATAGAACGTAATATAAACCTTATTCTAATAAGCCTAGAGTATAGTTTGTATTACACAAACACAAACATTTTGTCAAATACGGTAAGTGTAATCGCACCATAAGATGCAACTTTACCAGAAAAAGCATTTCTTATTTTGGCACTGAAACCCTGATTAATTTTCAACGAAATGTAAAATAGAGATTTTTTCATTCGAATGACTCACTCAAGCTGGGTTATTAGGCCGAAAAAAAGAAATGTTGCTTAGCAAGTTCTTCGGCTAACGGTGACAGTAATTTTGTTACCTACTGTCACACTGTAAAACTGCGACGCAAGACAGAAACGGAGAATAGCTAAAAAAAATACATTAATTGCGAGATTTATAGACGTTACTCAACCCGTACCTACTTTGACTTAGCTATGTTCCGTCTCTATCGTGCACCTGACGTTTGACAGTTGTGTACAATGTGTAACCGTAACAAATATAGTTCTTACTATGCTTAGTACGTGCTAAGTAACGTCTATTTATATCTGCCTCGATGTTCAATTTTCTGAAGGGAGATTTCTGCAAATAGCATTCCTCATTTCATAAATCTTAACTCTCCGTCACTCAACAGAAATTAACTTTTGCGGACTTCTATTGCTAGTTTGCTAGCTACTCATTTTAACAAGTAGGCCTGCCACATCGTTATAATCTTAAGGGCTGTTTTATATATGGCTATGAAAATAGGTTAAAATTGGACTTATGCTAAGTCCAATTTAAGCCTATTTAAAAAAAATCGCAGACAATTGACGTAGAGATCTTGAACGCGCCTGCAAGTAATAATCCAAAGATTTAGTTTATAAGCGCATGCTTATTTCCTAGCATAATATGTGTTCAGAGGCAAAATGTCCCATTCTCAAAATTTTGAGAATGGTACTTTGAGAATAAGATATTTTGTGATTTGGACATTTTGATCCTGAACGGGAATATGCTCAGTTTTCACTTAATGGTGCTCGAATAAAAAGTTTAACCGCCTTTAGCCTTAGGCCAGGACTATAATTGTCCACCGTCGTCGTCACTGTCACGTCAACAAGAACGAGATGACAGCGAGCCGAGTTTAGTATGAGTTGACGTGACGTGCGGGGGACACGCGGCTATAGTAAATGTATGTTGTATAGCCACTTCGGCGCCGTCACCTCATTCTCGTTGACATAACGGTGACGGCGGCGGTGGACAAACGGCCTAACGCTGTCGAGAGTGCACGTCACCAATTAATTATGCATTTTATTTCTCAATGTCTATTATGAAAAGTATACCCGCCTAATTATAATGATTGTTCTGAACTTTTGATTTTATTAAAAATGAAATAAATAATGAACACGTAAATTATTATTTTTATTAACATCTTTTACAAATACTTAGATACAATATTTTTAATTAAGTAAATTATTTTAATGTGTGTAGTCGTTTTGGTGTATGAACCATAGGAGATACTTAGTAACACTTAAAAAATTCTAGCACATTTTCCTATATAAATTATGCTAATCAGGACTCAGGACTCATGGTATATCAGTGACGGACAGTGTGTTAATGCAACTGTTAAAATAAAAGAAAGAAAAAGTAGATTCTTATGTTCTTATTATGAAAACATCTGTCACACACGTCCATGATATTTTTATTTTGTAGTTCTTTCTATATTTAAGTTTTGAACACACGCATAGATAATGGCGCTATTTTTTGTATGCGTTAACGATCACACGCAGTGACTTTGTATTGGGAAACATTTTTTACGAATGGTTTTATTTGGGTTTTACGGTCACTGTTTAGTAGGGCGGGTTGTTTCACTTACTTAGTTTCCGAAACGAAAATCGACGACGTGTAAAATATATCTATATTTTTCATGCAATCAAACTATTTAGGTAGGTATATTTACTTTAAAATATTTAATAGTCATTTTTAGTTTTCGTTTAAGTAACACAATGACAAGCAAGTCGATAGAGTTAGAAGTAATAATTAGTCTTAATGTAATTAATGATACTCTAAACTAAACCCTGCCGATTGTCACATCACAGCACATAACTATTTGGAACTACTTATATTATACAAACAAAGACAAACATATATTACTTAGCTACTACACCTCGGTTTTTGAAGTAATCTTTTTATCCAATACCTACAATATTATTTTGTGTGTGTTTACATTAATTATTAAGGGCCGATTTCAACACTGACATACTCGTAGATATTTCCTAAGTTGATATAGTTCAAGATAATGATGATAATCTGTTAGCTAAGTACCTAGATAAAATGTAGTTGTCAACACGTAAGGACACTGACTGTCGTCTCAACTTGGACTCTCATTGGTGCCGATTCTTTTATTCACAAACTAACCAAAATTTAAGTTTCTTTCTCTTTCCATTTCATTAAGAAAAGGACAGAAGATAAAATATTAGTTAAGTCCTCTCAAATTAAGACACTCCTCACTCCATAGATAATTTAGACGCGATTAGAAACATGGCGACTAAATATAGGTACAATACGCCAATTTTCTTCAGGCGCTGTCTAATTTTACAGGATTAAATTAAAATGTAAGTATCTTCTATCTTTTTCTATAAGAAATGGAAAGAGAAAGATGCATTTAACTTAAATTTAGTTAAGTTGTGATTTTAATTTTAAACATTCATTACCGTAAAATTATGTTAATAAGTTACACTGTAAATGCTTACTTATTTAACACTGTAGGGAAACTGGCTAGAAACAAAAAAAAAATACGTTGGTACGAACCATTATCAAAAAATTACAATAATGGTTTGTAACAAATAAGAAATAAGGAAATTCTTTCGGACAGAAGCCAGCACTGCAAGCAACTACAATCTGTCACAAATGTATTTACTTAATAGGTTTTCAACTTTTTAGCTAACGCTTTAAGTTCAAGGTTGATTGGGAAAAATCAAAGACTATACAACAAAATACATTTTCGGGTAGCTTGATGGGTTGAAAGAAAATCTTTTGTTAATAACTTATTATCAAAAGTTTTCTTTTTGCTTGCCAACGATTCCTGGCAGGTCACAGGTCTAAAAAACCCGCATTTATCCGGTACATAATTAAGGTTTTTACTAAACAGGAACATTTTACAGGATAAAAGTTTTAGGCACATTGTTATCACAAGTTTTTGCTAAATAGTCTTTTACCTAATTAATCTAAGACACTTCGATGAGGCATGGAAGGATGCCTTAAATATTGTTATTATACCTAGAGAAGATTTCATTACTATAATAAAACCAATGTGTACCAATATGCCAAGGACTTACTTTCTGTCTTAAGCTAATTTCCTCAGTGATTTATCACGGTTGCGTTAGAAAGTCAAGTTCAGCGACCTTTCACACAATCTAAACCGATGAGGAAAACAGAAAATGTCATCATAATCAGGTATGCCAGCCTGTCTCCATCTGACCATATTTTATTACACTTTTACTACTATGAAGCAATATAGTTATAACCACAGAACAGATAAATTTATCTCTTCTGTGGTCATAACTCGGCGAAACATGCACAAAACTAAATCGACCACGAGTAAATACAAGTTTCACAATAATTAAAATAAATCTCCATATAAATTTTGGACATAGAAACTTGGCATTTCTCTAAAAGCGAGATATTCTTAAAAAACACTGCAATTATGGAAACGAGGCTAGGTAATCTTTTTTGGACTTATTGCATTTGAAACAAAGCCAAATAACACAAACATTTCCTAATGCATCTTCTCCTTTTTGCTCATACTAGCGCTTAGTAGCCGCAGTATTTGGTATAATACTATCCTTAGAACTAAAATTAAACATATGATGGCTAGTAAGATTACAGCTGCTACATCTAGTAAGTTATGCTCTATGAAGGTGAGGTCTCGTGCAGTGGAATGCAGAGGATCCTGGTCTCCCCACCGAATGACTCTTTCAACCCAGTAGACGGCTGTGTCCAGAGGATCCGCTAGCCTGTCGTGCCAAATTTTGGAAGCCCTTCGCGCGCTCAGTCGCATTCTGTAAAAGAGAAATAGGGTTGATTAGTTAACTATCTACTATACGTACGTAAATAATATACAAGGTGTATTTTTAGTCCTGCACAAGTACAACCCGCTAGGAGATGATTCTGCCCATGAAAACAAACAACTTATAGGAGCTGATATTTTTTTCGCGATTTCAGAGTTGGTTCCATAATAAAAGTTGTTGTTTTCACAGGTAGAATCATCTCCTAGCGGGTTGTGAAAGAATAAACCATACACCTTGTAATAAAAAATACACCTTGCTATACAAGGTGTATTTTTGGTCTAACGTCTAATAAAAGAAATAGTTTTGTTGCAAACAACATAATATTTTTAAAAGGACACGATTATTATACATCTTGTTGTAGTCATTTGTCACAAGTTATAAGTTAATCGTGATTAGCACTTTGAGTATTTGCTCAATGTGTCCTTCTCAATTGGCTCATATAAATATATTACTTACAGTTAAAACGTAGCACTTATGCAATTAATTAACGTTGACAATTGCCACTTTATTAGATCTTTTCTATATATTGTGGTTTATCTTTTTAAAGTAAAGGCTGTTCTTTTTTTATTTCTTCTATCTTATCATATTTCCCTTAGTACCTACTTATAAATCTTAAATGTTATTACTTAGTAGTAACCCGTCTTAAAAACAACTCTTAAAAATATAGTACGATGAATGACATGACAAGGCTGAAAAACACAAACTGTCGCTTATTTAAAGAGACACGCTTTTCGCGCGTGAATATAACATTATTGTATTTACAAAAAGCGGGACATCCAATGAGTAGGTAATATCTTCAGGATATCAGCCAGTCTGCAAATAATGCATATGGAGTGACCTGTTTCAAACTATCGATTGTCACTGTCGGCAACATAATTAAGTTCAATTAACTAGGTCTCAACCTCTTAGGTACCTATATCTAGTGTTCGCTCAGCCCTGACATAGACATATGCAGAATAGGCTTAGTTTTATTTCCATTTATTTTTCATAGATGTACGCGTTGAAAAATTATTTTCTGACTTATTTTGGGCACTTCCTTACCTGTAAGTTTTTCTCCCTTTTTTCAGTAGGTAACTTATGAACCTATTCAAATATTCGTACGGTCTATCAAATACAACCTTGACTTCTGGATAAACTGCTTGGAGGCAAGAACTTAACCATGCTTACCTAGGTTTCCTTCCCTATGTGATAATACTAGCTTGTGACGACGCGACAGGCCTTAAAATAATCCATCCATGACATAATAAATAAATAAACAAAATAACAACTATAAATACTACTTAGGATAACCTATTACCTAGTGCATAGGGTTATTTTAAGGAGCACTAACATTTTATTATGTAATTTTGGCGAAGTGCCATTTCCGACAATTTAGTCCATGACTAATCTAAACAAGTGCGAGTATCTATAATAGATACTCGCACTTGTTTAGATTATTATTTGCCAATATTAATATTATTATTGCTGTCATAAATAGATCTGATAACTTCCCTTCTGAAAGTAACTTTTAACCCCTCATTCCAACTTACCTTCTGCAATAACTCAAATGCACTGGTAGATAAAAAAATTATATCATCTGTTCATATAATTATCTACATCCAACATTTTTTTAATAGGTATTTAGATTAGCCGTTTTTTGATTTTTGATGACCCATTGTTATACGGATCTGACGATTACAACGATGACAACGGTATTTTAGGGCTTACTCTATCGCACATAAAATAAATCGGGAAAATTCAGAACGCTTGTGCAAAGTCACATCTTGCACTATGGTATTTATTTGTGTTTTTTAAGGTCGTACATAGGTACCGAAAATCTTACTTAGCCTACTTAGGTGTTATTTAATTTTACATGATAGATTTGCTAAACAGGCTAGATACCAAGTAATTATTTACTAATCTTAAACATAAAAAGCTACTGTTGCATGTTGATTGGGAATTTGGGATTTAGATAGGTACCTGGTCCTGACGCAATGTACTTAATTAAAACAAAAAAAAAACTTACTCGGGACTCAGCACACTCTGGAGACCTTCTAGCAAGGTCTTCTCCGTCATATCAGCATACGATATGGTCCTCCCCAGGCCAACAGTCGTGGCCGCTGCGCCGTTGAGGGGCTGGTCTCCGTAGAAGGGTACGATGAGCATCGGTTTACCAGCTGATATCGCCTCTGTCATGCCGAGGAGACCTCCGTGGCCGATGAACGCGATTACCTTTGGGTGTTCTGTGGAGATTAGAGAAGGAATATGAGAATGGCACGTTTTTAAAGTATTTTTGTACTCGTGACTGGACAACAATTGTTCTAAGAATGGTTAAATAAGTACCTTATTGTATTTGCCATCTAGAAAAAAAAACTTATTCCGGCCAAAAAAAGTTGCAGTTTAATTAATACGATATACGATACGATTATACGATATCGTAAAACTGTGACGATATAGTGTTTTAAATTAGTAAGCGAAACGTGGATTATGATTATAGTCCAAGAGATCGATCCCGACTATTAGAATAAGAACATTAAGAACCTTAGGCTCAAATATAGCTGTATGATAAAATCAAAACGCACGCATACAAAATAAAAAAAAATTAAAAACAAAAAATGCTAAATACATTCTACTTTCGTAATTGTTTACACATTTTCCGTTTTATTTAGTTATTTATTTACTTCGTAAAACTAAGTGCGTCAATCTCAAGATAATTAATATAAATCAACTACATATTAGTAATTGGTAACGTTTATTTTCTCATAGAGGTGATATTTTTTTTGGTACAATACCGCCACACTATTCCCAACTATTGCAGCAAGCAACTCCTGATGCCCGAATCAACAGCGGAGACCACCAGAAAAGCGCCGAGCAATGAAGCTCGACGAGTCCAGGAGAACCGATTCAACTGTCTTGAATCCCTTAACGAAATTAATCAGAAAAGAAAATCGGAAGAGTAATAAACCTTTAAAATCCTATAAATACTCACAACTCCTTCGTAGTAAGACTTTGCTCCCTAAGTTCCTAGTTAGACCATCTAATATTTGTTTTTGATTAGGTCCTAGGTATATATTTATTGTCACAGTAGCAATTAAACACAAAGCCTGTTGATAGATAGACGGACGGACAGCTAAGTTTTAGTAAGGTCCCGCAGACACCCTTCTGGTTATTTTGCTTTTGTATTTATAAATTAAGTAGGTAAGCATGTTTATCAGTTGTCTGGTTTTACCATAGTACAAGCTCAACTTAGTTTGGGATCAGATGGCCATGTGTTAGTGGTTCCAGGGGATATTTATTTATATTTTATTTATCTAACAATATGAAATCATATCTGTGTAAGGTGCACAATTCAAGCTAGTATTTTCCCTATCCTCATGTAATAAGATCATGATGTATGTACGTCAATCTTAATTCTAGGACTTAATAACTATGTGAGATTAAATCATTACACTTAAAATGATATAATAACCCATGTAGATAACTATCTGACCACAGACAAGCGTGATGATAATCATAAATTCTACTTTAATCTACGTTGTTCATCTCGATAGCTAACTTCTACGAATTGTTGTTACTAAGAAAGAATAATATTATAATAACTTTTACCTATTTAGAGATATTAACAAAGCCGGATGTAGCCCGCCCCTAATGTCACTCGTGTAAAGAGATAATGAGGGACACGACCCCCATATGGCTATGATGTATATTGATCAATGATAATTTTATAATCCAATTGCAGACCGTCCTTTGACTATTTGACACCCCTGACTTAAAGGCTGGCTTTAGACCATGTGAAAATAAAATAACTATGGATTCAAAAACCGGCCAGGAGCGTGTCAGGCACGCTCAATGTAGGGTTCCGTAGTTTCCCGTCCGTCACAATAAGTGTTCCCACTTATAAGTTAAAAAAAGGCTATTTGTTACGTTGACAAACTAAGTACGCAGAAATTATTTTGTACAATCTTTTTGTCTTTTTTTTACAAAATATGTTCTTTCTATCAAGTTCAAAATAATTTTCCTAGAAAGTCCTTATAAAGTTCTACTTTCCAGATTTTATTCATTTTTTTTAAACCCATGGGTCAAAAGTTAGAGGGGGGGTGACGCTATGATTTTTCCTTTTGGAGCGATTATTTCCGAAATTATTGACATTATCAAAAAATGATTTTAGTCCCCTATTCATTTTTAAATACCTATCCAAAAATATATCACACGTCAGGGTTGAAATTAAAAAAAAAAACACTTTCCTCTTTACATATAGGGGGGCTACCCTAATAAAACATTTTTTTCGAATTTTTATTTTACCACTTTGTCGGCGTGATTGATATACATATTGGCACCAAATTTCAGCTTTCTAGTGCTAACGGTCACAGAGATTAAGCGAGGATGGACGGACAGACAGACAGACATGGCGAAACTAAGTATAAGGGTTCCTAAGTTGACAACGGAACCCTAAAAAAGAAGTAGCTACCTATGTGATCTTTTTGCCTCCTGTGTTGCTTATTATCTAATTTCTAAAAAATATTTGCTTTTACATACAAACCGCCAAATTCTGTAGCCGTTTTCTACGAATGATCCATTCGGATGCTTACTAAGTTACAGATTAAAAAGTAGTCTTATATACCTAGTCTAAGTTCTTCTTCGCAAATGGGTTACAGTTTGGCCAATGGGCCGCAAAATGATAAAAGCAGACAGTTTCTTTTGCATTTAAATTTAAATTTACCAGTATGGATTGTTTCCAATAACATATCTTTTTTATATTTCCTTGTTGAGATCCAAGAGCGTGACAGCGCATATCCTATTGCTAAGCGGAACTACCAGTATTATATGTATTATCTATGAGCGGAACAAATACTTATATAGTGCAATAATGGAAGACGATACGTATACGTTACACCAACAACACGATAATGCAATTCACGTGATCGTTCGAACTGATTTCCTGCTAATTTAGATCATGATGTACACGCGGCATAAGCTGATATGCTGGTAGTGCTTGATTGTAATCGAGTGCACTGTGACAATTCTAGTGCAGCTGCAATGTGTTATGTAGTTGGCGATATACACATGTATTTGGTTTCCGGTTTCATTTCATTCTGTGCTATATATTATATTATTGATATTACACTTACATATGCGTTTAAGTTACGAGTTCTTAATAAAATGTAGATATTATCACTACACAAACAGCTGATGATATGTATATAGACTGCAAGACGTGTAGCATCGACACACATGTACGAGTTATGCCGTCGTCGTTGCGATGTGGTGTGGTTGTAGCCTGTGGTAAGTGTGTATAGGGCCCTAAAAGGGATTTCTTAGAAAAGGGTTGTAGTAATAAAATAGGAACTTATATCCATACTAATATTATAAATGGGAAAGTGTGTCGTCTGTCTGTCTGTCTGTTTGTCTTTCTTTCACGGCAAAACGGAGCGACGGATTGACGTGATTTTTTAAGTGGAGATAGTTGAAGGGATGGAGAGTAACATAGGCTACTTTTTGTCTCTTTCTAACGCGAGCGAAGCCGCGGGCAGAAGCTAGTCTTTTTTATATTTCCTTATTGAGATCCAAGAGCGTGACAGCGCATATCCTATTGTCAAGCGGAACAAATACTGGCTACTGCACTGCAAGTTTCTACATACCTATATACCTATATTTAAGTGCAATAATGGAAGACGATACGTATACGTTACACCAACAACACGATAATGCAATTCACGTGATCGTTCGAACCGATTTCCTGCTAATTTATATCATGTTCACGCGGTATAAGCTGATCTCGCATTGTATAGAATTTGTATACGGTGAGAGGTCAGCTTATGTTGGTAGTGCTTGATTGTAATCGAGTGCACTGTGACAATTCTAGTGCAGCTGCAATGTGTTATGTAGTTGGCGATATACGCATGTATTTGGTTTCCGGTTTCATTTCATTCTGTGCTATCTATTATATTATACTTACATATGCGTATGTTACGAGTTCTCAATAAAATGTATTATCACTACACAAACAGCTGATGATATGTATATAGACTGCAAGACGTAGCATCGACACACATGTACGAGTTATGCCGTCGTCGTTGCGATGTGGTGTGGTTGTAGCTTGTGGTCGTGTGTATAGGGCCCCAAAAAGGATTTTTTCGAAAAGGGTTGTAGTAATAAAAAAGGAACTTATATAAATAAAATTTTCGAAGGACAATGGTGCCGATTCTCTTGTGCACACACTAACGTAAATTTAAGTTAAGTGCATCTTTCTCTTTCCATTTCCTAAAGAAAAGGACAGAAGATACATTTTAGTTTAATCCTGCCAAATTAGACAGCGCCTGATGAAAATTGACGTATATTTAGACGCCATGTTTTTAAATTGCGTCTAAATTATCTATGGAGTGTTTAAATTTGACAGGACTTAACTAATATTTGATCTTTTGTCCTTTTCTTAATTAAACGGAAAGAGAAAGATGCGCTTAACTTAAATTTACATTAGTTTGTGCACAAGAGAATCGGCACCATTGATAACATACTAAAATTAGTTTAAGAATAAAGTCATTTCTATCAGGGACCGTGGCATTTAGCCCATCTGGCCACACTAAAGTTACGGATGATTTTGGAAGATCTAAAAAAATTGACCCAAAAAATCCAATTAAATAAAACAAAACAATCCAGAATACTTACGAAGCAATTCATACTGAGGTATCCACTTCACTTTCAGGATATTCCCAGTCAGGGTACCCTCCTCATCACTGTTCTCATACTTCCAGATGACTCTTTGCTTCAGCTTTGAAAGGGCGTTCACGATAATGTCCTCTTTGTACTTGGGAATAGAGGCGGTTTTGATCAGAGACCCCCAGCTGAAGAGGACCACTCCATGCTCTGACTCGTTGAGGAAACGTTCCATATACTGTAACAAGTCAGTAAAAAGAAGGTTACTCTTTACTGGGTATTAAATCTTCAAACACACGTGATTTGAGAAAATAGAAAGACAATAGCACCCCGACCTCAGAACAACTTTATCTGTTCTGTAAGCCCGACAGCCGGTTGTCGCTTGGTTGTCGAAAGGTTGGGTAGGTTTCCCTCTGTCAGCATGTTTGTGCAGGTCCATGCATTTGTGCCTGTGCAGATAGACCGAACCGAACCAGGAGTGGAAATATTCCTCTACAGTTTGAGAATTATTTTAACTGGTGAAATGTGTACTATCTAAAATCAATGCTTTCGAGAACGATATGAAGTCAAGCTTAGACAAAGCACTGATAACTTCTCTGCCCTCCGGTAGACCAAAAGGGTGTATAACTTGACATTTATAGAGCTTAAGCTCGGCATAGTTTAGTAGCTAAGCCTCTGATGCAAAAGTCAAATCGTTTATTTCTATTAGACCATGAAGGCACTTTGGAACGTCAATTACATTTAAAAATAGTTGATTCTAGTCGCCCATTCCAAAAGGTTGTAGGATCTATGCGACTTTTTCATGTCGAGTACTTTTTAAGTTTATTTTAAATATGCCATGTTCATGAGTCTTGGATGTAAAGTGGCAAGGTAAAATACATTTAAACTAACAAAACATAATTCTGTACTTTGTCGTCATGGTCGGATTTTAATTGTTATCCTTATTGTAATGGTCTTAAATAAATAAATTATTGAAGTTCCTGATAAATAAATAAATAATAAATAAATAAATATCCTGGGACATCTTACACACGGCTATCTGATCCCAAGCTAAGCAGAGCTTGTGTTATGGTAATCAGACAACTGATATACATACTTATATAATTTTTAAATACATACATATTATAGATAAATAACACCCAGACACAGAACAAACAATTATGCTTATCACACAAAGTTTGTCCTGGGTGGGAATCGAACCCACGACCTCTGGCTTAGCAGTCAGGGTCACTGACCACTAGACCAACAGGCCCGTCAAATGATGAGTGCGTATAATGTGTTCCGATAATTGAAATTGATTGATTGATCAAGGCATGGTTCGAATCATTCAGCCCTTGAGCCGTTCTGTGTTGCAGCATACCATTTACGGTGACCTATATTATGTATTCCGATTTTGATTGTTCCTTACAGCATAATTGAACGTCCGTGGAAATTTAGGACATTTTGGTTATGAGTATGAACCATAACATTGTTACGATTAATAACGATTGATGAAAAGATAACTTAGTTTATTCTAAATCTTTTGACCGAAATATCGGAGACTTTTTAAACCTATTTCGGTCCGAAATCTGTTCCAAAATTTTCGGAACGGATCAAGGTTTTCTTTTTTGGGTTTCATTTGATTTTTTTCCCTTAGCTTATTTTTTGTTTCTCATGGAAAAATATTTGATTTTGAAAATTTCTTGTATAACCTGGTTTATTAAAGAAAGGAATCTAAAATGGCGGCGCTTATCATTTTCTCTCGCTCGTACACTAGTGCCGTCTATACTCGCGCGTACCATCAACATAAAAAAATTTGTCTTGATTTGCTTCTACGCTGCCTTGACGCGCTCAGTGCTCCTTTTTACGAATATCTTGTTATAGTTTTCTGTTATTTTTCCGTTGTTACCTGTTTGTTATTGTGGTAAAAATAGGCACTGTTTCCGATGAAAACAATAAAAATTCTTAATAATATTTTCGATCTGAAAAAAAAAACTTCAACTTTAAATTTTATATGCAGACTGTACTATCTGTCAACGCAAGTACATGATGCCGCCATTTAAGATTCCTTTCTTTATTGAACCGGCTTATAATAAGAGTTGTTTATGTAAATCTATAGGTACTTAGACTTACTAATATTTTGAAGCTGAAGAGTTTATTCGGCTGAACGCGCTAATCTCAGTAGGTACCTACTACTGTAATAAAATAAGCCTTTAAAAAAATACCTAAGTATACGTTTTCGGTACTCAAATAGTAACAAATAACTCAAAGGTCGTCGCTTAAATTCGTTTCTTAACTCATTATAATATAATCAGGGAAGCTATTGTTTACCCAGGTCAAAGTACGTCAACGTAGGGCGTCTTTGTCAATTGTACGAATGGCTGGCCTTATTTACAAAAGAGTTAGCACTAGGGAATGCAATCTCGTACGAGATTTCCGCCTAGCGAGATCTCGCGAGACTCCAAACCCAGTCTCGCGAGATCTCGCAAATTACGGGATCTCGCGAGATTGGGAGAATCGCAATTAAAACATATGCAAATGCTTGTTTTAAGAACTAGTAATTGACGTGATATGTAATTAAATAGAAACTGCGTTGCTTAGATATAAAAATAATGTAAGTTTTATTTTAAAAATCAACAGAGTGCTTATTATTTTGTCTCTAACTCTAATAACATTTGTTTATGTCTATAATTATTTTACCTACTGTAGCTAATCAGTTCAAATTCTTACAATATTGAAAACAAAACAAAAATTATCTATATTTAGTCTTTTGTAAATTATTACTTTAGTTTCAATAATTTAGAGTTATGGGAACATTACTTATGGTAAATAAATACAACAAAACAAAAACGTAACTTCACAAGTTCTTAAATAAATGTTGTGAGATCGTATTAATCAAATAAAAGAAGTTTAAAGTAGAAGTCAGATGAAGTTATCAAGGTACGGAAAGGCAAGTTAGTTTGTCTGAAAATGGCTTCTCAAAAAACACTATATTCACTGTACACTTTTGACATGGTTGGTACTTAGCTGTATTGTAATTGTAGTGTAATATTTCTGCGAAACTAATTAAAACACAAAACTGTCTCCCGCAAGCCCGCCTACCCCTCTTGTCCTGTACCCGCGCCAGGCGCGGCCGCACGGCCGGCCAGGATTCAGTTCACGCGCAGCCGCGCTATGAAATACACGTCAACACGCTGCATATGTCGATCTCGTTATCTCGCGAGATCTCTTACGAAATTTGACGAGATACAATCTCGTAAAATATGGCCGGGATCTCGCGAGATCGGGATCTCGGCGAGACGAGATTGCATTCCCTAGTTAGCACAGAGACAGATCATTTCATTATCACATTTATCACTCTAGCTTAATGTGTTTTATGGGTTGTTTGTCGTTAAGTTGTTGTTCTGTAAAATCAACTGTCTTTCTCAACGGTAGTAGTCAGTTTATCTCAACAACTTTACTCAGATTCAGTACCTAACACGAGGTTAAATTACAGGGCTTTGCTTGACTATCAACAGACCTCATATCGAGGGGTGAAAGGCTATTTGGTTTAAGCGACATTTTTGCAACTTTACAGGAGAGCCATTTAAAGTTTGAAATTTTGGAAAAAAAATCACAGCAAAAAAACTACTTAAGCTATTTAAACGAGGTAAACTTGATTGAAATTCAATTAAAAACATCGAGTTGTTGATGCTAATACGAAATAAAACGGAGTTTTAATTACAAAGATAAATGTCACTTAATACAAATTGCCTTAAGCCCTTATTTTTTAGAGCACGGAAAAAAGATTTAAGTTATTCCATAACTACAATTGGCTACGGTAAAAAAAAAATAAGCGACGACGCAGTACATTTTCAGAGTAAGCCAAAAAGTATGAAGTGACATAGCCCAAAATTAATAGTAGCAAGCTATTTATCTCAACTACCAATTTAGACTAAAATGACTGGCAGGCTAATTTACTTATGTGACATATCATATTGAAATTGTTACGTATGATGTTACATTTTTTTTACATCTAATACTATCAATGGCTGTTAAAACAACCTCGATATATCGCAATCACCGAAAATCTCAGGTGCTTATATTGAATAAATAAGTACAACATCAGTTAAAGTATTTATTTAGAATAATAATTATATAGAACAGTCTCAATAGGAACATCAATTATAAATTACACACATCAACATGGTCCAGGGATATTTCAATTAACCCTAAATAACTAAAATTCTATTAACTTTTTGTTAAGTCACCTACACATTAAAATAAACCTTGTTATAGGCTATTAGGTTTGTGATAGGTTATTAGCCTATCTAATCTGATATTAAACTTTAATATAAAGTTCTATTTAAAAAAAAAACTCAAAAGAAGAGGATGATATCAGACAAAATATCAATCTTAACTTTATTTTTGAAACATCAAAACTTAAACAAAACAACTATTTTTTGAAGTGAAAACTTCTTTAGCGGCGTTGAGCACTTTTTCTGTAATGGGTATAAAATTTTAAACTCGCGTCAGGACACGTGACCCTGATCGAAAAAGCGTAGGACGGATAACAATTGAACGCGCGATAAAAATCTCACACACACTGATACAAGGTACAATTTTCGGGAAAATTGTACCTTGTATCAGTGTGTGTGAGATTTTTATCGTGTCTACGTAGTCGTAGTCGTAGTCGCAGTCGTAGTCATAGTCGTAGTCGTAGTCGTAGTCGTAGTCGTAGTCGTAGTCGTAGTCGTGGTCGTGGTCGTAGTCGTAGTCGTAGTCGTAGTCGTAGTCGTAGTCGTAGTCATAGTCATAGTAGTTTTTGAAGTGAAAACTTCTTTAGCGGCGTTGAGCACTTTTTCTGTAATGGGTATAAAATCTTAAACTCGCGTCAGGACACGTGACCCTGATCGAAAAAGCGTAGGACGGATAACAATTGAACGCGCGATAAAAATCTCACACACACTGATACAAGGTACAATTTTCGGGAAAATTGTACCTTGTATCAGTGTGTGTGAGATTTTTATCGTGTCTACGTAGTCGTAGTCGTAGTCGTAGTCGTAGTCGTAGTCGCAGTCGTAGTCATAGTCGTAGTCGTAGTCGTAGTCGTAGTCGTAGTCGTAGTCGTAGTCGTAGTCGTAGTCGTAGTCGTATTCGTAGTCGTGGTCGTGGTCGTAGTCGTAGTCGTAGTCGTAGTCGTAGTCGTAGTCATAGTAGTTTTTTTTTTATAAAGTACTTTACGACTATTACAATACAATGGACAGGTGTTAATTTCAGAAACATTATAAAAAGTAACTCAATTTCGTTTCAATCTCCGGTGTCAGATATTTTGATTTAATTTGAAGTTAGTAGTAGACTAAGGTATCGTAGCTCATGCAGCCAAGTATTAAAATAAGTATGTATACCGAAATTGAAAAACTCAATATTCTCAGCGCTTGATCTATGAATAAGGTTTTAATACGAATATATAATGCCCATTTCACACGAGGGCAGAACAGTGAGGCAGAACAGTTATAATAATAATAAGTATTTATTTCATAAAAACATGGAACAGTGCACCTATACATAAAGGCTTACACTAAACAGTTTAGAATTATATTGTATAATTATGTAGAACTACATTATTGGACTCTATCCCTTAAACTAGGTCTAGCCTGTATCTTAAGAGACAGGGTTCAGCCATTGGTTTAAACTTAATTGATTATATAATAAGATTTAACAAGTGAGAACAGTGTCGATTTGAATTATTATATTCATATAAACTCTCGGGTCATGAGTGCGTGCATGTGTGTGTATGTGTGTTGTGTGCATGTTTGTGATTGTCAGTGTGTGTATATTAGGTGTTATATATGTAAAAATTGGTAAGTAACAGTAATCCATTGCATGTGTACAGCTTAATAGCCATATATGAGAAGGTTTTCTGTAGAAAGGTAGGAGGATAAAGAGTTGCCTCACGGTTAAAACTTTACATTCGTCATATAGTTTGGTTGTGGGAAACATATAATATTTACGAGTCATCGTTTTAAGAAGTTGGCACAGAACAGTACTGTTTAGTGCGTGCATACAGTAGCAGTACTGTTCTGCCCACTGTTCTGCCCTCGTGTGAAATGGGCATTAAAGCCATTGAAAGCGCTGTGTCAAATGAACAAGCCATTTGTTTAGAAAAAAAGATCAACATATTAGTCTATTGTTTTTCGTCAATAGGGTATTACACTCTTTTTTTTTAAGTTGTTCAAATAACTCCTACAGTACTAAGAAACCACTAAAAAAAAATCCTAAATTTTTATATATGCGCTAAGTACCCTAAAAACGCTTTTAAAAATTGTATTTTCAAGTTTCGCGCGGAAATTTCCAAAAACGGAAAACGCCGTGGGCGTGGTTTTGCTTTGGCGATATGACGTCCTCACGTCGTGTAAATAAACAAATGCGCTGTGATATTTTACATCATTATTATTGTTTTTATCTAAAAAATTAGTTACTGTTCGACTTACCGTTGGTGTGCGTTCCGGAATGCAAGAACACAAGTGTGAAAACATCGGAATAATTGTGAATTCTAGTGTTAACTGATTCAAATTTAAGAAAAACTTAGTTAAAAGTTGTGGGAAGAGTATTCCAACTATTACACCATAAAAACCCGTTTGTACTTTAGTAAATATCACTTTGATGTGAGTACCTATGTGCTTTAGCCATCTAAAATATCTTTCACAATAACTTCCATGAAAAAGTATATTTTTCTAATAAAGATCGTATTAGGAGGTTATAAATAAAACAAATAGTGACGTCTAGTTGACACTGTTGACAGTCGACAGCTGTCACTGTCTGTGGTCTGTATTTCGGTGTGTTCAAGAACAGATAAAAAAAACTGAAAACTTTGAATTGAATTTAAAAAAATATTTTCTAGTTTTATGAACTAAAACTAACACTGTTCGGCTGCTTTTTGCATTAGCTATCTCAATAATATATTTTTAGATTATTTCTCTTATACAGTGTATTACCCTATTGAATTGACAGATGCCAACATTTGACCAGGTTCTGTGTAATCTGGTTATTAGCATTTTATTATTATTCCTTTCCGATTTTATCTACCCACTTCGCTTAAACTACGGACTGTGATTTCCTCTTGAAATAGCGACCTCCGGCTGTGATTGACTGATGTACGGACCTACTAAGAACGACGACCTGGCATGGCGGTGGGTGTCAAGAGATTAAACGGACATTGCAGATTTAACATGGATTCCCAAAATTATCCTATATTTTGTGTAAATTGCGGATCAGCTTCTGGCTCCATGTAAAAGAGAAAGGGAACATCAATAAGTGTCTTGGAAAGACTTCTGCCGCTGCAAATATATTGGTCGAAAATATAGATGATACTTTTGATGTGACATGATGTTGTTATTTAAGTATTTTGATGGCTTTTAGAAGTCTCAAGTGTCCGTAGTTTTAATTTAGTTTCAATCGAAAACATATATTATTTAGAACCAAAAATGAAAAAAACACATCCCTATCGGTTCTTAGGCAAACAATGTATGGACGCATGGCAATGTCCTTTGTTTATATTTTAACCCGTGGAGTAATAGTGTTGGAAAATCTTGGCGAAACAGCTTAATATAAGCTTGCTGTAGATAGAGAGAGAGAGATATAGTGGTCCTGCTAATGGCTTGGGGCAGGCGAGCCAAAGGCACACTCGTAAATAAATGAGCGAATGTGTTTTTGAAGTGAAAACTTCTTTAGCGGCGTTGAGCACTTTTTCTGTAATGGGTATAAAATCTTAAACTCGCGTCAGGACACGTGACCTGATCGAAAAAACGTAGGACGGATGGATAGTAGACAGCTATAATCAAGTTTTCACTTCTGCCGGCACTCC
Source organism: Athetis lepigone (assembly GCA_033675125.1). NCBI lineage: Eukaryota > Metazoa > Arthropoda > Insecta > Lepidoptera > Noctuidae > Athetis > Athetis lepigone. Next base: position 3,822,744 of record CM066217.1, read on the forward strand.
CGGAGTGCAACCCGTCTTTTTTTTTTTATAAAAACTGTTGAAAACTAAAAATTAATAATCCGTGGATCTGCCTTAAATTCTCCTGACACATCTGCAGCGGTTCTGCATACTCAAAACAAGGGTGTCAATATCCTGTTTTAGAATACTGAACCAAGTCTTGCTAAGATGCAAGAAAAGCTGGTTTTCGTTTTTTTTTAGTATTTGGAAATTCGTAAGAGCTCTTCTCTGAAGCAAATCCCAGGCATGCTCAATGGGATTTAAGTCAGGGGATTGTGCAGGCCAGTCTAAAGCTTCGATATTATGCTGCTGTAACCAAGTTTGTAAAATTTGTCCCATTTGCTGTTTGTGCTCTAGCACCTCATCACGGTATTTTAGAACAGTCATATTATTGCCTTGTATCCAAACGGGGTCCGTTCTACCGCCGAGACGAAATCCTGCCCAACCCATAATCGTGTCACCTTGATATGCATGAACTTGTTGTGGGTGCTGCAGTCGATTCCAACGTCCAGGTTCTCTCCAAATGCGTACTCTTCGCGAATCAGGATAAAAACCAAACCTGGATTTATCAGTGAAAAGCACAAGTGACCATTGAGAATGGTTACCTTTTTAGTGTGCAATAGCCCATTGTAATCTTCTTCCTCGATTGCCTCTCCTTAGCGCTGGTACCGAAAGTAGTCCACGAGCACGTAGGTTGACTTCATGCAGTCATTTTCTTTAATTTGGACTGCTTACCAGCAAACCATGACTCTCTCTGTAGCCTTTGAACTAATTGCATCGCCGTTACATTTGGTTGACTTCGTGCAGCATTTACTATGAATCAGTCCTGTACATGTGTTGTAATGCGTTGAGGTCCTCGGTGCCGTTCCACCACTTCCCCCGTGACACGATAACGTGACCAAAGCCTGGATATAACGCTCTGACTGGTCCTTATGGCTTCAGAAACCGCAATTTGGGTAGCGCCAGCTTGAATCATGCCCACTGCTCTTAACATTTCGTTCCTGGTCAAGTGTCTACGTGGTATGATTAAAACCGAATTTTAATAAAGTTAGAAGTTCGTAAAGATTTACTTCTTGGAAGAAATTCAATGAATGCGAATTTCATCTTAAAACAAAACGTTTTATATACAATTTTGAATTTAAAAAAAGGAAGTTAATAATGTTTTTATAATCTGTCATCATTAGTTTTTTTGTAAGGCCAGTAATTTTTAAGTTATTTAAAAAAGTTATATATCCCTAGACCATGTTGTTGTGTGTACGTGAACTCTGGTGGTGACTGCGCGTCACGTCATGCACTCTAGAGTTCCACTGAAGCGCCGGCGCGCGGCAGTCCAGTTGAATGATCACGATTTTCACATGGTATGATATGACATAATTGAAATGTATCATATCAAAATTTAATGACTGAAAGACCGACTCGTATTTTTATTAATACTGTAAAAATTATTTAATATTCATCATTTCATTTTATCGTCTGTATTAAACGACATGCATTTTAAACAAAATATCTGAAACAAAACGACTACTTGGTTTAAGTATCACCCTGTGTGGAAAATAGATGCCGCTGAAAGAGCTTAAGCGACACTCGGTGTCGTATTTGGGTGACGGACAAATGGTTTAAGTGGCATTACACCGAGTAATTGGTGGAAGTCAAAATGATTTAAATTACGTCTTAACAAAAAATTTAAACAGGAAAAACGCTTTAACTCATAATGAGTTATTTATCTAGGAAAGGGTAACGGGTTTATGTCTCGGTTTTTAATATGATTGTATGGTTCATGTACATAATTTAAAAAAAAATGCAAAATTCACGTCGGTTAATACAATGCTACTTTGGAAACAGCCCAAAAATAGTATTGTTTTAAACGCCAAAAAAGTGCTTCGATTTTAATGAATCCGGCATCATTCGACGGAGAAAAATTCGCTGATTCCGAATATATATTATATAACTCAATATCGCCCCAGATGTCGCTTAAACCAAATAGCCTTTCACCCCTCGATATTATGTTGTGATGACCTATAGTGGTTAAAGCGCCCGCCTCTCATGCAAGAAGTTGTGGGTTCGAATCCGGGCAAGTACCAATGTGACTTTTTCAATTCATATGTATTTTCTAAAGATTATCTTGGATATCACAGACATCGGTGAAGGAAAACATCTTGAGGAAAACTGGACTTGTAGTGAAATCGCCAATCTGCCTTGAGCTAGCGTGGTGATCAATGCTCCTGCCTTCTCTATACGAGAAGAGGCCTTTGCCCTGCAGTGAGACAGTTATAGGCTGGTATTATTATTTAATGTATGAAAAATGCCTGGTGTCTTTTAGAGAATTTTCTACTACCTACATTTAATTTACTTTTTCACTTGTGGTGCTTTTGAATTGTTGAGAAGCTTGGTCCACAATGTAAACAGACCAGCTTAGGTTTATTTAAATAATTATAAACAATATGGGACCTAGACATTTTATATCAAACTAGCTTAGCTTTTGCCCGCGACTTCGTCCGCGTGGAATAATAGTTCCCGTTCCCGGGGGATTTCCGGGATGAAAACTATCCTATGTCCTTTCTCAGGTCCCAGACTATATCTGTACCAAATTTCATTCAAATCGGTTCAGTGGTTTAGGCGTGAAGAAGAGACAGACAGACAGACAGAGTTACTTTCGCATTTATAATATTCTAGTGCGGATGTTGGACAATAGTTAACAGCATTTGTAAAAAAAAACAAGTGCAAAATACGCTGCATTATGAACTAAGGGTGCAATACCTAATAGTTACTTCCCGATAAAATGCGGTAAAAACGCGTAGAAAGTTTTCACTATACCCTTTTTTTGAGGATGGGAAACCATCATGACTTCTCCCACCCTGGGCGGGGCGGTCGGGAGTGTAAGACTTATACTGACTAAAACCACCCTTGTCCCTCCGGTTGCCCTTTATGTTCCGGGGCCACGGTAACTTGTAGAACTATTCCGCAACCCCGGCAGGCATTGGTCCTAGAGGGCCTCGTTATTCACGACCCTTGCGCATTGCCCTCAACTTCTTGCAAAGCATTTTCGACTGTAATGACAAACTTAGGTCACTCGTACTACTCTATCCCTGGACTTAGCACATTAACGATCATAATGTTTTAAGATTTTCTAATAAAGATATTAGATTAAAAAATCCAATTACCATAGATCTATCTATTATAGTCTATCTTATCATATTCATGAGTAATTTCATCACCTAAGTAGATTTTATTAGGCTATAATTATAGTTACGCAAATAGTATCGATACAGACGAAAAGCTTAAAAAATATGGGTCCGTGGCTTAGGCCCCCAGTGGTCGACGCACCTGTGGCCGACGCCCCCGATACGATTAATTCAATTCAAAGTAATTTTTGATCAAATGTACTGTAAGGCACAAACATTGTTTTACAAATTCGACCACTGGGGGCCTAAGCCACGGACCCAAAAATATAACCACCTTCAAAAACGAGAAACAGAAGAATAACTTAAATTTCGCATGTCGGCAGCTTCCGTTCTATTTTGAAAACGACTTCAAATTGTAGGACGTTTTCAATGCGATTGGTATTTGTTTTAAAATTTTCAGGCGTTTTATTTTTACTTTTTAGTGCGGAGTTCTATTGTCTGACTTCTTAGTTCTGTGCTTCGGTCCAGTTATAGGTTGACGCTAAGCTAAACACTACAACATCATCCAAATAGATAAATATAAAGCAACAAAAATGTTTATAAAATGAAAACTACTGGGTCAAATTATGCAAAGTTTTTATAGAACCAAATGGCGACTAATTCTGCATCAAAATTAATAAGAATCACGCTAATCGGATGATAAATCTCAGCGTAATCGGTGTACGTCTGTAATAAGAAGCATTTTTTTTTCGCTTAGAAAAAAATTGCAACCCGGTCTCGTTCTAAGAGAAATCTCACAAAGAAAGCGACTATCTGTGACCAGTCTACTGCATTTGCGTTGATTTAAGTACTTTCTTGTATCTTGTCTTTCACCAGCCGTTTCTCATTTTATAGAAAGTAAAATTATTGTTAACCAGCCTATAATTTATTACTATCTACATTTTGTTTTTGAGGTCAATTTCATGG